>JAQGBX010000253.1:0-41240 GCA_034698745.1 Megaphyllum sjaelandicum | reverse complement strand
TGTCTGGTAAGCTTTGGTGGGACTCGAACCGAGGACCACAGAAACAACGTTCCTTATTCTGGCCTCCGTCGCTGGATGTTTCTGTGTAGAGTTGAAAACCGCAAACAGACGAAAAAAAAACTGTGAAGGCAGCACGGCATTACATTGATGTTCGTAGGGATTGCCATCTTTCGTTGGTCAGTTGTATTTGTATCGCACAAAATTGCTTGAAACATGTAATGATGATGCTTTAAGTCAACATAAAAAACATCCCTTAGGTTCAAACGTCTCACGTACTTGTGCGATCACAATTAGTTGCAAACTTGCAACTACACATAAATGGCAACCACTACGTGCTTAATCCTTCTGCAGTGCAGCCGTCAAATGGGTTTTTTTCCCGGTAAGTGTATAGGAATTACGCTGCGTTTATTAAAGTACATCATAGGCGGCGCTGTATAGTATGCTCGGTATGCTTCAGCATACCCTCAAAAACTCAGGGCATGCTTCCATTATGAAAAATAACATTGCAGCATTGTGACGCCGCATTCTCAGTATACCTTGGTCCAGTCACCTGGCGCCGCCCATGAAGTACATGTAACTACATTAAGTTGTAATTAATTTCGCCAACTTTTATATCATGGTTTACTGAGAGTTTGCCATAACTGAATGCCCGAAAATGAACAAGCAGTGGTCCCGGTAAGTGAAATCATTCATGGTACATGTATATTTATATGTACAGCATGTTCAATCTTTTCCTTCTCACAAGGTAGGCCTTGTTCTCAAACAGCGTTTAAAACGGGCTAAGCCCAACTCCAAAAAGTTTTATCGTATAGCAAACAATGGAAGGAGCGTATAGGTACTGTATACCATGTATAATAATGTCGATGTGTGTATAATACACGAATATATACATGTACATTGTAATGGCGGTTATCATTCGATCTGAGTCGGTACTACACTTCATATACCAAAAAACATGAAAAAATCTTCCAAAATGTCATTGAAAACGTCTAATTTTGTCGCATGCATTTCGGATGACTCTCGCCCATGCATGTCGTTCCCAGCATGCAGTATTTTTGTGTTCTCCAACACCGGTGCATTAGCGAAGGGGCGGCTACACGCCAACCAGGCTCGAGCTATTACCATGTGCATACAAAAGATTAGAAATTCGATAATTTTGTTAATAAACACATGGTCAGGTTCGCCGATTGTACATAGACGCGTAAGGGTTTTGCCAAATTATTCGTTTTTATTATATGCATCGCACCCACGTGGGCCGTTCATGCCCGATGCACAACATGTCGCCGAGCATAACATCGACGACCAAGGCCGAATAAAACTCGTTAAATTATCGTCGAATATTAACAGCGCCGTATTACTTCTATACGTATTATACGAAAAAAAACTTGTAACATTGAACGTATATATACCGCGTATGCAGTACGTTGCCTTGAAATGCAAAAACTGCCACGAGAAATGAGGGGGTTATCCGTCGAGGATCGGGTTGGTTCCTCGCATCGATGACAATGGATGATTTTAAAATCACTTGACCATATACCGTAGATCTGGTGATCACATGCACAGTGCCACCACATATTGTTCAACCCCATTTCATGTAGCTAATTGGCTCGATGTGCGTTTCTTCGTCACATCCCACTTTAGCCCGGGTTAACTACGTGCTCGTCAGGTGTCACTCACCTGATACCCACAGGCTGCATGGTGCGCTACACGTGTTGCCTTCTGATAAAAAGAAACTGTAAACAAACGTGAGAATTGGATTGCGAACCTAAGAAAATATACGCTATGTGGGGGAGTCTTTAGTTTTCTTGGAATAGAGGTACTTTGTTTGGATAGACGCGTGGCGCCCTCCACGAACAACGCAAATGAGTTACCTCGTACGTTGCTTGCTGAGAGTACTGCCGCTACCTGTAGGTGGCGCTGTTATCTATTCAAAACGCCATATTGGTTTCAAATTCTCGAAAAGTGAACCACATTTTCAATCAAGCCTGCAACCAGTTGATGCACCACTCAACTTAAATTTGATTCAGTTTCCATCTGGATTCGAGAAATCCGTTTCATTTCCAACTTATGGTGCTGACCTGACCCATCAGTATAGATGGCGTTACTAGCGAATGACCTTTATGATGCAATGCCGAAAGATCGTTTGAATATATCTTTATGAAATGTAGTTCTTGCCAATTATTAGAAATTTTCCAATTGAAACGCTCGCTCAATCCTACACTGGCAGCTGGGTACATAACGATGTCGTAAGGGTCCAATAAATAGACTGTTAATTAGAAAAAAAAATCTGTCGTTGAGTTGTGACACATGCGCCGAATTTTTACAGATGGTTATTTCACGAATGCTACATGCGTGACGTCAATCTTTGTTCAACATGCACGGTCAAAATACATGTACATCCAGTTGACTCAGTCGGGGAGTAGAACTACATGTTTTCTAAGTTGCAGTTTGTGCCGGAACAGTCCACCCGAATCAAGCCTTTGTTAATCAATGTTAATTTATTTCGGCTAATTTACTTTTGTTTTTATATCGTCTTAAATGTATTTCTGAAAATTAAAAACGTCTCCTCGAACGTTTCAGGGAATGTTCCCAACACTTTTTATAACGAAGAAGAAAGCGAAATGTTTGTTCCCTTTAATTAGAAGTACTGTGCTTGATAGTAGCGCCGCCTAGTGAGGCAATATATTTGTACACTGTAGTTTCATGTACGGCAATCCGATATTAGACATGCCTCGCGTTGACCCATGCTACATAGCGCGAGTTCTCTTCCCTCCCCCAACCCCCTTCCCTGTTTTGTTTCTACTAAATGTTATATGGAAACTAACAAGTATCAAAAGTATATATTTTGGCTCGAATTTGGATCTATAAATAGCAGAACGACATGCCGACCCCATTCGGTTTCCTCGCTTGTCCTCGCACTAATGTTTCCGGGTGACCCACTCACTCACTCACTCTGTCGACGCCATTATACAGTTTATGGGTTTCCATATCAAACGAAATTTTGTAGGACTCGCTTCATTTGTGCTTGTGTAGGTCTTAAGTACGCTATGTTAAATTCGTAAGGCGACCTCTTTTGCGAGAAAAAGAAAAAAAAATTGGGGTATGCCAGGGAATGGATCTGCACCTTCCCGTTCCCTTCGTAATATTCCACTTTGGGATGATCTTCGTAAGCATTCGATAAGTAAATAAGTATAAAAAATGATACGGGACTACCACTTTACCCCTGGTAACATCCTAAACCGGACCCCGTCTGTATCTGCAGACACCTTTTTTTTTTTCATATTTTTCTAAGTTGAATTGATGGGTCAAGTTAACCAACCTGATTTACAATGATCTTGTATAATGCGAAACGCCACTAAGTGGACTCGCCATTATCCCTTCCCTGGGCCATGTTATCTTTTAGTTGCACGGTTGATTTTAAGTGTGTGGTAATTGGAAAACCTCTCTATGCCTTTTCAAATTTGAATAAACTTCATTGTTGTTATTATTATTTTCGAATAATTTATGTTACGAGTTTGCAAAACTCACCAAAGCTGCTTATCACCGGGATAAATTATGCCTTACTATAGTTCGCAAATTTAAACCGTCACTGCGCGTGCTTGCTTGGGTAGGGGCTATGCATTTTTCCTTAATTCTTGCTATATAATAGAGGTACTCGGAAAAAGCTTAGCAGATTGCACTTTGGCAGTCGTTCTGTCACGAGTATAAAATCAACATGCTGGCTGGTTACAAAGATTCATTCAAGGTTATCGCCATTTTCAAACCAATTAATGCCTTCCTTTGATAAACGTGACTTCGCGACTGCGAAAGTGCGATCTGCGAAGCTTCTGAGTTATATACGCTCGTTGTTACTGCCAAATTGGCAACCAGGATTTTCAAATTTTCGGACTCGGTTATGCAATGGTTGGGTGTTGAAGTTCTCTTAAGTTTTGCATGGTAACGAGGCAGGTGAAAAGGAGCCTGCATGGTTTTACGATGGGCTGGACCTTGTATTAGCATCCACGTGGCGCTGGCGAGGGCGTTTCCTGATGACCACACACACAATCCTTATGTATTTTGATATCATGTACACTGTTATTGCAGAGTGCAAATGCGTGTGTTCTATAGCAACAGATAAGCCCGGTCGACCTTGGTCTCTGTTGGCCTTGGTTCAAAGTGGCATTCTTTTAATGGACCAGGAAGCATCTGCGGGAGCGCCGCAACCCCTCCTAGCGGCCCCTTTTTAAATAGAATGGGGCCCCTCGACGAGGTTTACACGTTCGAATTACATTTTCTGGGCTTAAACCCTTTCGTTTGGCCCCTGTTTTCCGGGTTTTTACGAGCGTGGCATTTTGGCTTTGCTTGTTTTCCGTATTTCCCAGCCTCGTTATTTTTTTCCTCCATGTCATCCTTTACGAGATTTAGAAGCTTCGCCTAAAAGTGACAGCGTCGTGATTTTTTTTTTTTTTTAAAATTGCGATCACTATGGGAGCTATTTTAATTCGGCAACACTGCTTCGGATTCGGATTCTGTTTCTTGCTCGAATTGGAATCTTTTGAGAATGATTCGGTCACGCGTGGACCTAGGGTTTCTCCATATTTCCAAAGTTTTGTCTGGGCGATCACCCCGCAAACTGTAATGTTCAAATTTCGAAAAAAACCTCATAGACAAAAAGCAATTTTCACCAAAGTACGATAATTCTATCACATGCGCTTTTTAATCCTCCCTCTCAAGTGTTTAGTTCAATGATAAAGCTATTAGGAAGCAACTCCTGATTGCAATACAGTAGTTTTCTCGAGAACATTTTTCCTAAATGTATATAGGAAGGTTTCGTTCGCTTTTCGTCTAAGTTTGATATATAAACTTTGTATTTTTTCCCCAAATTAATTATACAATTTATTAAACTATTAATTAACAATTTTTGCTTATCTGTCACTCACGTAAATGTCGAAATTAATGCAATTTAAACGGCAAAATCTATACACGTAGTTACAGAAAAAAAACCGAATTTCTCTTTTCTTTTAAATGATAACGAGATTTTGTAGTAGTTGTTTTGACTAAATTCTATTATCACGTAGTATGGCCCTCCTAAGGCTATCGAGGAAATCTTAATCTTCAGTATGAAATATTTAATCAGCTTCTTAGAACGAAATTAGAATTCCTCTAGTGTTCTAATCCCGATTTTTTTCCTAGTAATTCGTTTCAAGAGACTGTTATCACACGAATATACAATACTTCGTTTTTATTCATTCATACACGTACATGTATAAGAAATTTATCGAAATGTGTTTTAGTGCGAGTCCTCGTTTGAGACGGGACTTTGTGAATGTCCCTCGTCCCTTTTTCTCTTCAATGTAGGTTTTGCCCCTGACCGGAGCCTCCCCTTTGAACCCTTTCATTTGAAAGGCCTGCTGGCGGATCTTATTTCCCCATTCCATGGCGTTACATATTGGACAACAAAAACAAGGCCCAGATTTTCTCTCCCTCTTGTTTTGAAAGCCTTCTTTCGATCCTTTCACATAATTCAATAATCGCTCCTGGCGAGGGGCCTCTCTCCCCCTTTTCTTACCTCTTTGGTTCCTTCCTTGGATCGTTCGAGATAAGCAAATGAGAAGCGCTAGGGGTCGAAGGTCACCCCAATAAATACACAATTTGTTATTAGCATACAATCGCGTCATTGGCGAAACTACATATTGAACTCTTCAACGGCATAATTCGGGTCATCAGGTATCAACTTACACATACTGACTGTACTTGATTAATATTATCGTATATATGTCATGTGGTTTGAATTAAAACGATAACAAGGCTATCGAGATGTCCTAAAACGTGGGTTTGGCGTCTTCTTATTCACGGAAGTAGCGTCACCTTGCGGGCAGAGTGCAAATATGAAAGGTTGCAGTAATGGCGGTTGAACGTAATTAATAAAAATTTGTTCGGTGATTAATTGCATAACCAGATAATGCTCGAATATTATGATTTTATTTTGTGTGTTTGGATGCTTGTTGGAATTTGCAGATGTTGTTGTCAGACCTTAAACTGCATCCCCCAGGCCGAACAATATATGCTTCAATTTGTTACGGTGTACACTCTGTGAGGACTTTTTGGTATATCTTCACGAAGTTTATGAAGACAAGTTTTTTGAATCAGAATTACATTTTAATAAATTTATTTTAGTACGAGCATTTTTTTTTTTGGAACACGCTGTTAAACAGTTCGTAAAAGTTTGGCGCTGGTGAAGATTAGAAGTCAAAGATTAAGAATGAATAACTGTACATATATTTTCGAACATGTACGTGGATTTGCGTTTTTTAAACCTTAGGTAGCCACTGTGCAGTTTTTTTAATAATGTACATGACCCCCGCGTATGGATCTTATCTCTAAAATAATGAATAATTAATCAATGCATAAGTGGTACTTTTCAAGTCAAGTATGAACGACCATGTTTACGACACTGATAAGACACGAATCTGTAAAATGGAGGTTTGTCACGGTGTTCCCAAATTGTCGCTTGACGCCAGGCATGTCGTCATCTGCGAGCACATTGCAGCAAATCGTATATCATCTTTGGGAGTTTGATGAGCAGGATCATCGGTCGCTGCCCGCTAGATGGCGTTGCGTGAATGTGTGCCACGGTAATGATGTTCCTAGTGATTACATATGATCGGTTGGCTAAGCAAATTCAGATTCATGTAAACAAGTACATTGTGTAGAGGCATACAGTATGCCGTACAGACACAGTGGTAATGTCAGAGCATATGGCAAAACTCGTATTTGAAACTCAATTTGTATATTATTCTCGCGCGGTTGGAGATTAAAAACGTGGAGCCCCTCCGTAAAGCCGAAACGCAAATATTGACTAAAATTTCCCCCCTTTCGCATTTAATGGCAGTTCTAGGAAGTCGTTTTATTTTTCCAATGGCTCCTAATGTCTTTCGGATATTCGAGTCCCATTTTGCATCATCTTTTTCGCCCCTTAAATCATCGTGCAACGCATGGACGAACAGCCGATTTGATGACCAGAAATGCCAATAAAATGGTCTCTTTCCCTCGAAATTCTGCGTATGCAGCCGTGTACATCGTGTCAACTTCAGTTTTTGAAAATGTTTATAAATCGAAGGAGTCACGAAGTTGGTCCATTGTTTTTTTTGTATCATGTTCGCTATCGACAGCGTGTTTGCGCGGTCCGTAATTCATTTCAAATGTAAATATACTGTAATATGCGTACACCCTGCAGGGGTATTGTGCAGTACTAGCTGTGGTCATAACACGTTTATTACCGAAACGCACGCCATCGTTGAAACACCGTATTTGCCGCAATATGTAATATTTAATGTGCATTAATTTTTTTTTTTAAATCGACGAGACTTTGCTCTGGCTCACGCGTGCACGAACTATAGCAACTAATTATTCACGGTAATTTTGTTACATGTAACGATCCATTACGGTGGGTATAGTGTTGAAATAAAATAACAAAAACACTGCTATGTTTTGTATACACAATACAAAAATTTGTTTGTTGAATGAAAAAATGGCACTTGTTATGTAGAATTTCATGCATTTGGTAGATGCTTCTGGTATTTTGAAACGCAAAGCACAAATGTAGACTCAGGCTCAGATTTTCTTTATTTTTTCTTTGGTATAGTTATACACGAAATGGGGGTACATACTGTATGTAGGCCTACTCTTACAGAAGCTTCGCGAATCGCATTTTGGCAGTCGTGAAATCGCGAGTAAAGATCGAATAAATTGGTTGAAAAATCCGACTGAGTGCCTGTAATAAATTGTACATGTACATACAGTACATGAATACTGTTAAAAATCAGGTTTTGTACGAGCACCTCCTTGCGCCTAAAAGTCCACATCTGATACAATGTACTCAAAAGTCAAATTGTTTCACATTTCGGAAACTATATACTAGTACAGTACTTGATGCATTACAGTACAGAGCGACGTGGCGTTTAATATTTGTCTCAGGCGCTTTATAAACTGTGAATATCTTAAAACAGATGCGACTAATGACCGTTACTAAAATACATGTACATCGCCAAAATATTCCGTAGTTTGTGTTTAGCGTGCTCACATACAGAACAAACAGGGGTTTCAATTCTTTGTAAATGAAAAATAAGATTGACCATTATACGTGCTATTTACATTGTATGTGTTTCGTGCAATGAATTTCTCGATGACAGATGACCCTTATTGATAGACCTACTGTAGCTTGTGGGCAGTTATGCGGCTATACGCGGATTGGTATTTATTGTTTTATTAATGCGTTGAACCTGATAAACTTAATCCCTTGATGTATTTCACGTGTTATTTTATAAACCGTCATAATAATCTCTTCGATCGCCCTTGTTAATCTACAGTAAAGAACTTCGCTATGGTTTCAGTCATAGGCCGCAACGGCGCTTTTGCCAGTTAATTAAATTCCGAATGAAGGAACAGGAAATAAAAATGCGTGGTAAACAGTTTGCCAGCTGAAGTTCAGATGTAAATATTTTAAAACTAGAGTCTGCACCGGACCTTCCTCATTGTGCTGTCGATAAACAGTTTATACGAATACATGTAGTTGGCGTCTTTAATGAATTTTATTTCAAGGTATTTGGGCCAGTAGACGGCGTATATTTGACACAGCTAGCCGGAATCTATCACCTTGTTTTCATTGGTTCATTTTGTTGACGCAAGTACGGCGCTATTTTGAATACGATTCAGATCAACATGCACTTGTGCGATGTGCAAAACTATAAGTTGGCATTGCCGTAGTGACACAATATTGCTAAGCTTATCCACGTGCACTTCAGAAGGTACGATTCTAAACGTGACAGCACTGCGCATAATCAGCAACTTAAAAAGATAAAAAAAAATTGTTTCGTGTACGTGTGTGTTCGGGATGATTTCGGTACGATAAAATTCTTGGCGGCGCAGGCACTGTCATGTTGTTGCCAAATAAACCATTAGCACCTACCCAGTCCAAATCCCTGCGCTGTGATGAGTGATGAGTAACAGCTAACCGAGCTAAGCTACCAGCTTAATAGCATTACGTCAAGAGATGGGCTTTTAAATTGACGTTTTGGTACCATTCCAATGCAGAAACTGGAGTCGTTCCTCAGTTTGTGACGTCAGCAAATGTGCGAGAGTAGCAGACGGGATGATTAGAGAAATCTTATCAAGAATAACTTCAGTTGTCATCTTTAATGATCTTGCTGCAATTAGGAATATTACACTGTACGCGAACAGCTGACATTTGTACTGAAATTTATTTCGTTCCCCCAAAAAACTCATTTCTGAAATGTGTTACAATGTCCTTGAAGCCAGGCGTAGTATACACAGTGGTTCATTACTGCTTATCGTGGTAATGTTAGGGAATTCTGGGTTAGTGACTCTGTTACATTGCTTCGTCAAGCGCGTGCAAAGTTGGCTCCCGCAAACAACCCCATTGGAAAATCTGGTGAAAGCATTTTCTGTTCACAAAATCTGTAGTTGCAACGTCTGACATCAGCTTAAAAAACAAGGAAAGCGTCAAAAATCTTGTCCACGATCAATGCTTGCTCATCTTCCTTGATAAGGCAGCCATATGGCTGCCTCGCAGTTTAAGACGAGAGTTGCAGTGAAGTGTCAAGTTTCGCGAATTTATTGGCAAGGTCTTTTATGACTGGGATTGGATATATCGGGTAAAAATTAGGCGACGGTGAAGGGGCAAAATAAGAGGGTGTTTGCAAAAGATAACCGAAATGCTGTTTAAGGGGAGTAAAAAAACCAGCAGTCAGCGAAAAAAGTGCATGGCGAGAATATCGATAGCGTATGGACTGTAACAATATTGGCGCCAGCGAGAAATCGGCTGTAGGAGATATCATGTAAAAATAAACCCGTTTAAATGATTAATTCGAGTGTCGTTTTAAATAAAGCTAGAAGAAAAACGAAAACACGACAATAAAACGTCATCGGTGGCTCCACCCTGAGCGAGGCAAGGACAGGTCAGGACGGCTACTGTAGGGCTCGTAGTGGCCCTGAGCGAATTTTAAATGGCAACAGGAAATGCAGAAGAAAAAAACTAGTATACATTTCTGTAATTGGAATTTAAAATGTCCACATTTTATTTATGACCGAGAGTGATTAGAAAAAGCATGGCTGGCGACCGCCATTTTTTGAAAGTAGTTTCATGAATACTTGTAAATGCAAGAAATGCCACATAGATGGCGTCAAGTTTTTGTTTTTCGGCTTCATCATGAATTACAAATCTCTTTGAAACATGATGTTTTATCATCGGGTTTTACGATTGTCATAAAAGAAATCGATGGGGTACTCGGACAGATGCTTTGCGAATCTTGTTTAAAAGTCGTGAAGTCACGTGTCTGAAAGTGTCGATTCACTTGACTTTACGACTGCCAAAGCCGCACGATTCGCGAAAACCTTCTGACTGAGTAACCCGATTACCAGCAAATGAATGTTTAAAGCACCAAAAGATACCCCGTTTTAGAAAATTGCGTTATTTGCGAAAGTTTATCCCATGGAAAGCTTAACTGTTTGTCAAGCTTTCATCTATAGGTACAAAATGATTCCCCCGTTATGATATTTTAATTATCAAAACGTGGAAAACATCCCAACACTAAATTCATTTCAAACTCTATTTTGAATTATTTCTGTATTATTGTTTTAATTCATATAAAATGAAAGCAAAAATATTTGTGCAATCTTTTTTTCCTTCGAAGAATGAGAGTTGATAAATCATTGACACAGTCTCGTTCCTTCCAACATTTTTTTTTTAATTTCTAAAATGCCATATAATAATACATTATTGTGAAAGTCTATGGGGAAAGTTGCCAACGTGATTGAATTCCACGGTTCCCTTTAGGAGTACAAAAGAATTGGGATTCGCTTCACTATCAATGCATTTTACGAGGTCCATGAATTGATAGGAAAGGCGTGACAAGAGTGGATGTATAACGGCAGTTATTGTCGTTTGAAATATTCTAATTGAGGTGCATTTGGCACGACAATTTGATCCGATCCATTTTATTGTCTTTTTATTGACACGAATAAGCTGAGATGCTAGACTTCTCTTTATAACCGATTTAATCCGTCGTGATTTATTCGATGATGTATGCCATTATACGGATTATTATATCGCGCTAAAAGGTCATTAAGTTTATCTGGCCAGAGAGGAAAACATCCCCAATAGCACAGCTGCACACTTTTATCACGCGTTTCATCAAGCATGATCTCAAGTTCGAAAGTGTATGCTATCAGCTACGATGAATAGGCTTTAAGTGGTCGGGTCAATTAATGAAAAAGGCGACATAAGTGACACAACGTGGTGGAAATGTGACGGAAAAATGAAGGCAGCGAAGCTGAAAACCTTCTAGATTGTTGGTAAGCTTAATTACAATGTGCGGAAAATCAGATGATAGCCAGAAATTGGCATTAATATGAAAATTGCTAGTGTTTCGTTTCGCTAAATGATGCGAATAACTTCCCGATAAACTGATTGCAAAGTTCATAAAATGCAATTACCTTCGTTCTAGTGGAAAAGTTTTTTAGTCGCTGATAATTGCACTTGTTCGGTTGGTGCAACGCAGTACTGAAGGTTGAATTGCACATTTCCATCTAAAAATAACCTGGACAATTGACGGCGAGTAAATTTCAAATTTCGAAACAAATGTTTTGCTCATTATTAAAATGTGGTTTAATTGCCCTTCATTTTATGGTATACAGTATATATTCATGTTTGGACACTGTAGTTCATGTATTCGTTAGCTATAGATGGCTATTCCAAATATCACAGCTTCCTATTTTCGAAATGGAACAATTGTTGAACGAGCGCGAGGACCCTCTTGAAGTCTTTTTCCGGTAGCAACGCTCTTTTCTAACGTAATTTTTGGGATGGTGTTAAGTTTTGGTACCTTGCCACGCATGATTAGGCCAAACGTGGATGTTAGATTGTAGTTGTCAAACGGAATCGTAAACCCCTTCTTCATTAGTCCCAATTATTTGTTCCGAAAGTAAATCACTGCTAACGGGCACCTGTCGCGCGAAATTTGAACCCTATACCAGCACAGGCGCCATTTTTTTTTCTTCAAAGTTTTAGTTTTTTTTTTCCAAGCTCAGCCCAGTTTAAGTAGCTTTAAAGAACCCTTAACCATTTATGACAAGCGTAGTTTTCTAGCTTTATAGCCTGTTGCGCATATCACTCTTCGTTAAATTTATTAGGTGATTAAAACGAAAATAACGCGAATTTTCGATTGTTATTGCTCAATAAAAGCTATTTTAATCTTCGTATAAATTTAACGTCGAACCGTGCAGTGGCTCGTTCGTCACCGAAGCTTCAATGAACCAAATACATTCCCAAACATCTTACATTTAAAAAAAAATGTCCAAAAAGTTTGAAAATTAATATTCTCATTTTATGCATCTTGCTTAAATCTGAGTTCGGTCTCAGGTTTGGCTTTTATTTTGCGTAGTGTAGGCATGTTTTTAAAAACATGTACAAACTTGTTTACGGGTAGAATATAGATATTCGATGCAGTTCAGGAGTAACGTCTTTTACCGAAATGAAAGTCGTCACAGCAACTGCGCTATCTTCCATTTTCGATACGCGATGAACGGAACGAGCAATTTAATGGGAAAAATGAGACGAACAATTCAAAAGAAAAGTGGGTCGATAACAATTTAAATAAGAAATGTCACGAAAACAAACTACGTACAAAGAGACGCATAAAGCTGCATGTCCTAAATAATTTGATATATTTACGGACGAGATGAATATAATATTCGTCATTTTGAAAGTCGGGTGTCAAACGCAGTAATGAAATCTCGGAATTAAGTGGAATTGAGCAAAGATTGACAATACAAAGTTTTCTTAAGGAAAGACTTAATTCTTCTATTATAAACTTGCATGGTTCGCTTATTAATTGGAAAGGAAGTTTTAATGGAATGTTGAAATCCTTAGAAATCTATCATATACAGTATTCTCCAACCCAATTTCTCTGTAAGTTGTACGGAGAAGTGCCGCATATGAACGTCGGTAATTAATTTGGTTTCAGAAAAAAATGTTTCTGACTTTAAGTTGGGCTTTGTACGTCTCATTGACAATCTATAGTTTTTTATCGTCATTCTGCCATGGATAATTGTTCCCTTTTTTACTTCATCATTATGGATATTTCCTTCATTGGTCTGTTATGGTCATAACTGATCAGTGTGGACGTTAAATACGATTAAACAGCGCTTTACAACTTTGATTTATAATATTCGCCTAAAACCAAAGGATTCGGAGTTAGGCGCTATTACCGAAACGTTAAAACGAGTTACAATTAATTGCTACGATAGCCATTTTTTGGCATTACCTGATTCAGCTTTTTTTTTCCAACTGCGTTCAGTTCGGTTTCTACAGAATTTGTTGGGCCAAAAAGACTAGCGTCCCATCCTGCATATTGAATATTCTCGCATGCAGGAAAGACTTTCACGACGCCTGAATAAATTGAACAGGAAATGTGCTAAAGGTTCTGTCATTCTCGTTTGTTTTATACCAAGTCCAATTTACATTCATTGCCAGTATTCTTGCTATCAGCTTTTGTTACCTCATCGGTGGAAAAACAACAGGGAAATAAAAAAAAAGTGGCATGAAGCGAACGTGCGCTTCGTCATTTTTAGTTGTCAACCAACAAAACTAAGAATAGCTCGTATGTGTTTGAACCGAACGCTGAATTTAACGATCAATTTTTCGCTGACACGAATCCTGGTACCGCAAACTCATCTCATCCATTATTACCGCACGTGTTATGCTTAACTAACAATCGGGGCTGTTTACCTTTAGGGCTTTGTTTTCAACGGCCTAAATTAAGACGAGAGCGTTTTGCTCTTTCTTTGTGTGCAATTTATGGACGACCTTTGTTTTAAAAAATGTCACGTTCGATTTTTATTTATAGACGTTATCTTTGTAATAGTTTTTGATGAATTCCTAGTAGTAGTATAGCGTTAATCTGGACCATATTTACAATGCAAATGTGGGAAAACTATGGAAAGCTATTTACTCAATATCATGAGAATACAATTTTTGTCCGCAACATTGTGGATCCTTCCTATACTTCATTGGGTTGATATGTTCTTCGAAATTAACTTTATTTTCTAACTTTCTCGTATACATGTCGTACATGTATATATTTCAGTATTTTTGGTTTGTGAGTGTAATCATGAAATCTTTTTGTATCATGCAAGAAGGAATAGACATGATGTTTGATAAATACTTTTATAAGGTCGCCATTTCAAAAATATAAAAACAGAATATAAAATCGGGTGTTTATGATTCCTCACATAATGCAAAAATGCTGGGGAAAAATTAGAAAATAAAGTCAATTTCATAGAATGCCTATCAAACTAATGAAGTAGCAGACGACGTGGTGCTACGAGCTTGTACAAATGTTGCGGACAAAAATTGTCTTCACACCCACTTTACACTCCTGAAAATTCACGTAATAAAATTCAAATTATTTCCTTCGAAGATTTAGAAATAAAATGTAAAGTAGACGTAACTTCAAATCTGAAAAATAATATTTTTTAGTTAGAGTAACCTCTTGCTTAAGATACACATGGATATGAGATCATATTGTGTACAAAACTTGGTTTCAATGGAATGAACATCGCTGTCTCATTCTATTTGCGTGAAAAGTACGGACTAGTGCAAACAGATGCTTGGTTAAAAATCGAAAGTGGCACCACCTGGTTTACCATTTAGCGGATAACACCGAGTATCACGAGCGTTATCAAATCGTTAAAAAGTCATCCTTTTAACATTGTTCTAGTATATGACGCCCTCGAAAAATGCAAAGTGAATGCAACGTGCTGTGTGCATGCATCTTGATGAATTGCGCACGCAACGCCATCTATCCGCATATCTGCACAACTGCAGCGCTAGCGACGTGAGCTTTGGATTTTAAAGTCGATATTCGTAAAAGCAGGATGACCAAAAAGAAGCGCATCATTTCTTATAAATGCTCGCATAATTTAAATAAAATTTCAAGAATAAATTTCACTGAATTCGACATTAACCGAATGCTAACTACATAGTTTTCAACCTTCGCAGTATTTGTGCCTGAAATAATGTAGTTCTGAATATTACATTCAATATGTAGGGGAGACAGGGGTAATGGAGCCACCCTAAGGGATAATTGCATCTAGCGCGTAAATGGGATCATTTTCATGCTGATAAATACACAGAAAGCTTCTTTGGTAAGTGGTCTTTCAGTTAGATCACAAAACCCCTACAATTTTCATGTATTTACAGAGGAATAATGTTTTTTGCAAAACGCATGTCTTGGCCCCATTACCCAAAGCTTCAGGGTAATAAGACCATCCACTTGGTCTCATTACCCAAGAAGAGCAAATCGTAAATTTTACAGTTTAAAACGGCTATATTATTTTCATATATTTATAAAACCATGAAAACAATTAAAAACAACAGCGTTAATGACACTTTGAAAAATTTCTTTGCTCCAAGATTACTTTTTGGTTTTTCGGTTATATATTCGCCCCATCAAATTTTTTGTAATAATGAAAAATAAAATAAATGCAATGAAAAGCTTGGCAAACAAAACACTAGATTTTGTTACAAGTCTAGCTGAAAAAGGATTAAGGATGGAGCTGCTAGCAGACTGAGTGCATGGAATAGCATTTTGCCTTTTATTTGAAAAAATTTCCCTGACCTTTCCATGTCTTCCCTGACCACTTATTTTCCCTGACTTTTCCTTGACCTGTGGCCACTCTGAAAAACAGATAACCATGAACGATTTTTTAAAGCGACTTCACAACTGCCTAAATACGAAATTTTTTTTGAGATTCCATCAGAAAAAAGGTGTTGGAATTGGCGTTGATTTTCGTAAATACCGTTTCTACGTTCAATTCTATAACTGAAAAAACTAATGGATCGTTGCCGAACAATGTCGTTTTTTATAATAAAGTTGATGAAATGTCTTATTTACTTTTTAATATAGCTTTATTTTCTTGTCAGAATGCTTTCGTTATAGAAACCACGTGTTTTCATAGTGATATCATATTTTACCCAATTTTTGTATTATATTCAGGATAAAAAAACAACAATGCATCACTTCATTTTGGCTTTTGCTTTTTCTTGAAAAAATCACGATTTCTCCAAAATCTTCTGTCCACGAACTTGTGCAAGTCGATGATTCAATCTCGGTACGACAATTGCCTACTCTTGCATCATCTGGCTGATGCAACATCTTGAAATCTACAGTAAGGTCGCAGTGGCCCCTGGCAGCATTTTAATACCCTAGCCACTATACACCCCATCGACCACGTGTCCACCATTAGGTGGCGCTAATGCTCTTTTCCCTATTTCCTTTTTTTTGTAGGTTATTACAATGCAAAACGCTACATGCATTTCGTTTGTCAGAATATTTAAAAATAGGTTGAGCTGAGAAGAGGATGATGAAAAAGGGGGGGGGGGAGTGGAGAGAGAAAGGGGACAAACGAGGGGTAAATTCCAGCAGTAAAACCAGGGGCAACAAACGACACGTTACCCTCACGTCTGCTTTCATCGCTCCAAGATGCGAGGGGAGTTTGACAGCGACCCCTGGAGCCGGTTGGGTTGCCCGACCTGCCTCCAGCAGGAACTTCCGGTGGCATCACAAAAGGCAGCCATCTTGGTGAACCAAGAACAAAACTGCGACATCGCTCGTCGCACCAAATAGAAGATAAACGTAACAAGAAATAATTATTGCTTCTATTGATATGATTTTTTTGCGATATCACAATAAGTTTTTAGAAAAATCAAAGCGCCATTTATCTAAAATAAAGAGCAAATAATTCTGACAATAACTGTACTTTTTTATTTTTTTATTAAAGCCTTACCCCCAACAGAAAGTGGGAGAGCACCGCTACTGGTATGGCGTATCCAGCTGTAATCAACAAGCTGTTAGTTCGTCTATTTGAGCGGTACTCAAATAGACTAACAGCTTGTTTATTACATAAGCAATTTTTAATATGGTCTTTATAAATTTTTACATTGAAATTATTACCATTAGTAAACCTCAGACCTACAGAAAGATGAAGAAATCAGAAAACTTGTCTGTAAATTGACTAGCACGAAAATAAAACCAAAGCAATCAATTTATCATCTAAAAATGATGACAGTTTAAGCACAAGTTCACATCCGGACGTCCATTTTCCCATACCCCCAACCTCCCTTTTCTGGACGTTCTTTATAGATGGCCCAAAAAGGAATTCATGAAAACGGTAAATACTATTCGCAAGTACATTGTTCATGTGTTCTAGCTGGGGGTTTATATATTGTTTGTGTAATTTGTTTGCTTTTGCCACTTGCCATTTTTTGAAATGGAACTCCAGAGTGGCAAAGATGGAAAATTCACCTATACATTTACATACATGTTTATAAAATACAAATCGCGTCCATCTTGTTTGTGAGTGTGTGTCGGGGGAAGAGGGGGAGCATTCGAAAAGGACGTTTTCGTATAGCGCGTAGTGGGGACGTGCATTTCGAAGACGCCCATTTCGAATCGCCCCTGATGACTCAACACCGCGCTGAGGACGTTAAAACCATGAAGAATTCCAGGGCCATAAATCGGTCTAACCATTTTTCCCAGGGCCATAAAACTGTCCAACCATTCTACCCCGGGCAACGCCGGATTTTTCCGCTAGTGTTCTACAAACGGAAGTATTCCAAATTTGAGCTACTTTGGCCGTTTTGTTTGTTTTCAAGTAAATTTCGAGAATTGTTGCTGCTAATAAGAGTTTTCAGTATAAATATACTTCTTTTCACCACCCTTGCCTGATGCTTTGCCAAAGAGAATTTCTACAACAACAAAACAACTACACCGATAGTTGAGTCTACCAAAGGCAATCACCACAACAACATGTAAATATTCAGAGAAAATCGGTGTTCAACTCAATTTAAAAAATAACTATGTTTATCAGAAGTAGCTTTCGAAATAACACTGTTTATCATAAAGTTCGTCGCAGCGCATTGAGATTTGCCATATTTCAAATATCTTTCTAACATCAAACAAATTCAGAAGAAAACTGGTTTAATTCGTTAAGAAGGAAAACATTTGCTTATACCACTCTTACGACACAAGTACCTTTCGAGGTAACATCGTTTAACGAGAAAGGTGGACAACGATATAAGGGTTAAAGGAATTTTTGCAACGATAAACACCTTGACTAGAAAGTCCAAGGTGATCTTGAAGAGAGGATAATCTAATCTCGAACCTTGCTGTGCCCCAGTAAACCAGTCAAAATTACCATTAACTAAATACTTCGTGGTTCGATTGGTCAAAGAATCAAAGTGGACGAACACAAAACATCAATGAGATGAATAATTCCAAGCAGTTCCCGAGCAATTCTTGACCCAGTGGCCATCAGCGTCAAGGCCTAAGCTGCCCTCTTGTGGACAACAATTATATACAGAAAGAAATTTCAATTTATGATAGTTGTCACGATGCATCCTGATCTTCCATCACCGTGATAACTTCCAACTGCGACGTGAAAATCATGAAACTCCCCCAAAAGACATGGCAATAAATTTTAAAATGTCACAAAAACATGGATGCGCTCAAAAATATGGCGGAAAAGCGCATGGCCGTCCAGAAATTATGAGAACGACAATGCGGTGGCATTTCATCATTAATGAAACCGGTTATTTGAGCAAGGTCGATTTCTAAAATAAATAAAAGCAAACCCAAATTAGGCCTACTAGACGCAGAAATACCCCACTGGCCCAATTTTATGAGCCAAAACAGGGTTCCCCAAGAAATTATATTTTAAACTTCCCTGACTTTTCCAGGTTTTTTAAAAAATTTCCCTGACCGATGACAACGTGAAAAATTGACAGATTTTGAAAATTTGACGCTGGTAAATATTTTGAAAATTAACATAGAATTTTTTTTAAACCAATTTAAAAAAGTTGCATGAATTTTTTTTAAATGTGACAATTTTGTATTCGGTAAATGTTGAAAATTTGTGCTCAGAATAACTGGGAAATTTTGTAATTTTGTCCTCGGAAAACGTGGAAAATGAAAATGTGGAAAATTTGTACTCGGAAAACCAAGAGGATTTTGAAAATTTCTACACGGAAAACGTGGACAAATTTTCAAATTTCTTTACGGAAAACGTGGACAAATTTTCAAATTTCTTCACGGAAAACGTTGACAAATTCTCAAATTTTTACACGGAAAACGTGGACAATTTTGCAAATTTGTACTCGGAAAACGTGGAAATGTTTGCAAATTTGTATTCGGAAATTGGGCAAAACTTTGCAAATTAATACTCAGAAAACGTGGAAAATTGTAAATTTGTACATGGACAATTTTACAATTTCCTACTCAGAAAATGGGCCCTGAGCTAACCATGTAAAAGTGTTAATTTTGGATCGCCCTGCCTGCATTGAATTTCCCTGTCTTTTTCCAAAAAAAAAAGCATTCTTCCCTGACTTTCCCAGGTAATTTTCAAGTTCCCTGACTTTTCCATTGAAAAGGTATATTTGACGAATAACGTTCATTTTTTTCATCAAACTAACCAAAAATTTCAACAAGTCAAACTACCAATTAGGAATTGCGGACCAGAACTGTCAAAGAGGCCCTGAGCAAAACGTCCAAGAAATTCGAGAAGGCAAACTGACCAAGAGAGCGTCGAAAATGACTTCAAAACACACGATTTGGGTCGCCTCGAAGTCTCGAAGAATCTCGGGGGACCTGCGAGAAGCAGTTAGTTCAAAACTTCAAATCACAGCCTCGAATTCAGGTGTAGCCTAGAAGAACAGTGGAGCCATGTCGAAGGAAAGGGGGGTAACCTAATCCACCTATAAATTCAGCTTTTTTATTGAAACTCGTGACGATACCGTAATTTACAACGGGCCAATCAGCGACCATCAAGAGTGCATTAAACAGCTAGTTTAAAGACTTCTTAATGCGCTTGAAATAGCCGAGATTTTCCTCCTCATCCTGCAACAAACAGCGTTTATAACCGTCATGTCCTCACTGGAGGTGCGCTATCAAAACGCAAATAATGACACTTAGATATCGCGAATAAATAACAAATCTCCCCGGGGTGAAATATGAGCCAAATAAGGCGCGGCGGGCGGCCATCTTGGACCCTGGCAAAATTCGGGACCCCCCGAGGGTGCCGCTGGAGTTCGTCCACGTTCATAGCGACCTATTTTCTAAAACCTGGCCGCCATTTTGGGTGACTCGCAATATGTCGCCAACATTTCATTTAGATGGCCATAAAACCGAAATTAACAAATACCTGTAAAGATATGAACTCTCGAAACGTGCTTCTGTTTTTTCATACTCGATACAGTAAAAACTAGATTTTATAAAATCTTATTGATGCCAGGGGTGTTTCATAAAATCGAAAATTTCAGAGAATCGAGTTTGACATTCAAAACAATAGAAAACAAATTTTAAAAAATAGGAAACAAGTCAATTAAGTTTTCCAAGTATTTTATCACATTACATGTTCATGTACATCACTTTTGTTGAGCAGGTTTGAAAAAATCATGAATCTTCTTCCTTTTCACCATTTTTATTTATTTTTTATCGAAGCCAAATCCCTTACTTTTTTAGTTGAAATAGCTGGCCGACTACTGCTACGATCCGGCCTCAAACAAGGTACCCCAATGTATTTAATTAATTTTCCCAAGGTTGAGGACTGCGCCAGCCAAAAAACGAACGGTGTGGTCGACAGGAGCCTCTTTCATAATACAGAGGTTTCATACGATGAAGGATCACTTCATCAAAGCAAAGCAAATTCCCTTCAACAAATTATGAATGACGTGATCAATGGGATTATAATGAATGACGTTATTATTGGGATTTTAATGAATGACGTCATAATTGGGAATATAATGAATGAAGTTATTATTGGGATTTTATCATTAAGTCATCCTTAGGATTTCATTGAATGACGTCATCATTAGGATTTTTAATGGATTACGTCATCTTTAAGATTTTAATGAATGACGGACGACGCGACGTGATCATTGGGAATATAATGCATGACGTCATCATCAGGATTTCAATAAATGACGTCATCATTAGGATTTTAATGAATGATGTCAGCATTAGGCTTCTAATGAATGACGCCATCATTAGGATTTTGATGAATGAGGTCACCATTAGGATTTTAATGAATTACGTCATTATTAGGATTTTAATGGGTGACGTCATTATTAGGATTTTAATGGGTGACGTCATCTTTAGGATTTTAATGAATGATGACTTCATTTAATACGATGGCGTCATTCAATACACACAATTTTCGGACTTCATCCACATAACATGATGCCAAAAAATGACGTCATAAAGGCGTCATTTATGACCAAAATGAAATTATTTTTGGGACATTTTTGTGTGACATTCGAAACTCACATACCCAGACGGAGCCACATGTACGTACGTATGAAATGTATCCTAAAACGTTGACCTCGACTGTACATTTGCCGCAAAACGAGTCGTGCTATCGCTGAAGGCTACAATCATGTATAAAGTGAGAACATTTTCCGGAATAAACGACTCACAGAAAAGATGCTGAAAAAGGCAGGAGGAAGTTTTCGATCTCCGCATTCAGCATTTTAATCTCACATGCAGGTAAGAGGCTTCTGCACACACGGCATCCACACCAGCAAAAACCCTTTTCCAAATTTGCGTGGAAATCTCGTACAATCTCTCTCCGAACCTCGTAAAAAAGCTCCGTTATTTACGATTGCCGACGTGTTAATAAAGCGTTAACCCCCCCTAAAAAAAGCATCGCGTCTCCTATATGCGAACGTGAGATTCGGTTGAGCAGTTGAGCGTATCATCGCCAGATGCCAAAGTTTCATTAGGCATTTTTTCAGCATCAGTTTCGTAGAGATACGAAAAGTAGGCCGAGCGCTTCCATCGATCAGAGTCGGTTTAACGGGTCATTAAAACGGCCTCCGATCGGACGTCGAAACCGTTTTGAAATGATTCCGATACGACGAACCGATGCTGAGATTTCGCCCGTTTTCCGCGTCAAAAAACGCATCTGATGGCGGCCATCTTGTTGGCGAATGACGTCATCATAGAAGAAGATGACGTCATCGTCCAGCGAGCGCCGTTATAATACGTGACGACAATTCGAATGTGGAGCCTGCGGGAGGGCAATTCATGGACGATGTCTGTTTCTGATCAGAAAGATGGAAATGTTGGATCATTTTCAACAGTCTAACCAGAAATGCTTTTACGAGGAATAGCGGTTGTTATACAAGATATGAAAACCACAAATACTCAAAAAATGAATAAAACCAATCATTTTTGAAACACATCTGAAAATAACCATGCGTGCAACCAGCCGGAAATACGAGGAAAAACAGTTGCTATGCACATTCAGCATTCTGTACCTAAACCGGAAATATTGAAAAAAAAAAGAATTTCCTAGAATCGCGGAATCGCAGAATCACAACCAAAAAAAGAAGAAAAAAACAGATTTGGAAGAAAATGAATTCATATGGAATTTTCAGTTTTATAATCTACACAAAAATCGATAGATTGCTATAAAATATTTAGTAAATTTTTGTTATTCAATTTAGCCTACGCAAAACTTGGTTTGTTTTATTTATAACTAGCTGTGCCCGGCCACGCGTTGCTGTGGTTTATGGCGAATTCGACTAACCCAAAAAGTGTACACCCAAGTGCACCAGGTGTAGGCTACAAGGTGAGGCATATAAGTCTGTTAAATCGGCACTATTGCAGGCAGCAGGCGCAAGAATACTTTACAGACTTATGCCTCACCTTGTAGCTACACCCGGTGTACACTTTTTGAGTGAGTCGAATTCGCCATTACAATCTATAGTTCACACAAAATCCGGCATTCCTATTGGCGACCACTTAGCTACTGCCACAACTGTTGGTGTGGAACTACATTCTTGAGTTCCCCTGTTCGCGTAAGATGTAAACACTGCAAATGTCTAACAAACAGAATTTTACATCATTTCACCTTTGCTAGGACACACAAGTGAACCCATCCATGATTGCAGCTGTAAATAATAAGGGTTTTTCTTCCTGAAAAGTACTGTTAAGTCCTGTTAAGTAATCTTAAGATATTTATCAGGACGCATTTAAAACCGGACAATTTTTCTTGGTTGTGGGTTTTCTAAAAAACATTAACGATAAAGACGATAACAATTCATTTTTTCCCTAAGGGCGACTTGGTGCGGTGATGCGAGTAACCATTTTTTGAAAATCACGAGTGTCTTATGCAAATCTGCGCGATTTCCAGGAATAGGTGAAGACAGAGTGAACCACTTTTCAGTCGCCTGCCACTTGATTTCCAATTACAAGGTGTGTCATAAGTGTAATGTAATGTTGCGCTGCTGCCTGCAATAGTGGCGATCTTTAGATCTTTAATTTACCTTTCCTTATATTGTCACATGGGGGCGCATCTGGTGCGCCCTCATTTAAAAAGGCGCTAGTGTTCGTCAGATTACGTAGAGGTCAGCTGACGGCTGACATGGAACGGTCAATTATATGGAAAGGTAAATTAAAGGTCTAAAGATCGCCACTATTGCAGACAGCAGCGCAACATTACATTACACTTATGATCGACACACATAATTGGAAATCAAGTGACAGGCGACTGAAAAGTGGTTCACTCTGCCTTCACCCTAAAGTTGTCTTTGGCGGCAGTTTGCTGACCCTTGGTGCCTAATGGATTCTCCGTTTCATCCTGACCTCAAAACTGCTCACTACCTGTAATTTCGTTTAAAATATGTCGATTTAACCAATTTGTGTCTTCGGGAAGGAGGTAAACTATTCATTTACATTGTATTCATTCCACCTGCCGGCTTATTTTCAGTATCTTTTATAAGGTAGCAAAGGTGGAAAATACTCAAAATTGTCATGCCAACTAAAAGCAACATTCCGATTCGCTTTGTTGACCCATTTGAGAGTACATGTAATAATAGCAACTGATAAAACTAACTAGGAATGTACATGCTTACGCAGCATGTTTTATAATTATGATGAAAAAAATACTGAATCCATTAAAAATAAGTTGGTAGATTTGATAGGATCGGTCAACGCCCGAAGACGTTTAATCGAAATGTATGTAAATTCTATGGATTATTCCACGAAAATTAATGCACGAATAGACACCTGCTGTTTCATATCGTTTTCGTTGACTTTAGAATTTCAATCATGTTATTTTTGTTTTCATTTTTTCTGTGTCCATAACACGTATATTGTGATACATAAAGGACAGATTATAATCATATTTGTCAATAATTCGTTCCATCTTACCTGTAACGAGGAAATGCTGCATGAAGCAAGCAGAAAGAGATGGCCCAAAAAACTGACTACAATTAGTAGTGGCAATCAACAACAGCATCAGTGACATTATTTAACTTAGACATTTCCCAACTCGAAGTTAGATTATTAATTTACGATTTTCGTACATTTGCTCGCCAACTGTCATCTTTCGATGGACATGTTTTGGGAGCTAATTGCCGAGTTGATCAATCCAGTCAATGACAAGGCTAGTATTATCGATGATGCAACAGAAACGAACGCTTATAATATTGACCAAAGTAACTAATTCACGTAATAGGTAGGAAAACCTCTAGTACAGGTGTGGTCAAGATTATTTGGCATTTAGAAGCTAGAAAAAAAAAGACTTCAATTGCCGAAAAGGCGATTTGATTGGCGGCCAAGGTCTGTCGATCAGTCCGCGGAGAAGGCAATTCTAGCAAAAAGTTGTATTTAGGTTTACGTAACAACGTGACGTACGGAAAAGCGCTACAAATGCAGGTAAATTCGATACTTTTACGATTTTACTACTGGCACATACAGTAATCTCTTATCTTGCACATCTGCGATGCATGTACTGTACAAACCACATTAATAATTGTTTGCATGCAATATAAATGCTTGCATTACTCAACATAAAACATTGCATGTCAAGTACTCCGTTCGAATACAAATGAAATGGTAGATTAATTATACGAGAATGTAAAACTTTATGAAATACTAATCTTTAATTTGACGCGAAATGTATATGTACAGTATATCATAATACATGACAGATAATATCGATATATCGCACACCCGCTTCAGAAGTGACACACGTTTTCATTTTTGAGATAATGCAAGTTTTAAAATAGCATTCATTGAATGATATATGATGAATGAATTATATATTCATTGAATGATATATGGTGAAGTGATAGTATATACTTCCATTCAGCCAAAAGTATGCTATGTTAAGATCTGTCGGTCGTTTTTGTTATACATAAGCTTAGCTCACTTTACTTTATGCTGTTTTTCAACTCAGAAACCAGTTGGTTTTGTAAACCAGAAATTGAAAATTGTTGAGTTGTCACTTCTGAAGCGGGGGTGCCGGGGAGAGAATAATAAACTGCAAATATTAGAAACAAATAGATGTAATGTATACACGTATACATTATATGTCGCTATGCAATTCAAAATGTTATAACATTGTTATATAACACTTGGCAATTTATTTATTTTGACACTTTTACATTGCATTATCTAAAAATCTATGGCTACACCATGGCATTACAATTTGGAGTAAACATCTAGTTTACAGAATATGACTTTTGATCGTGGAAAGAGGCCAAGCTAATTTACATGTTATGTTAAACCAAAAGGCAGTGATATAATGATGTGATGATACAATCTTTCAAGAAACACCATCAACCATTGTATGTCTGTGATGTAGATCATCTTAAAAACTATGTTCCGGTTTTTTAATAATACTTTAAAAAAATCCGTATTTTCAAAATTGGAATACGGTCTGGTATGAAACGTCAATGTTAATGTAGTAGGCCTGAAGCATGTACTGTCTGCTTGCGCAGTTGAGTTACCTTCTCTCTGCAATTAGAACGTGTTTCGCAACGAGTCCTTGCCACCATTGGACAGCTCTGAAAGCGTGACGCCTTCGAGCCAATGTCAGTGAGGGATTGATTGTTGCACATCTCCATATCACTTCTGACATTGGTACAGTGTACGTTGCTTTTTAACAGTTGCTTCTGCGCATGGCCTGTCATGATTTTTTGTGGCATCAAGCAACATCGGCTACCAGCAGCAACGATGGCATTAGCATGCACGAGCGGCAGTGAGTTTTTTGGGCTTCTGCTGACGTCGAGTTTTAATTGGCAGAAGCCGACTCCCAAACCGCTTCCAGGAACTATTTTGGAACAGCGAGTTTGTTGTCACCGAGACACGTGCACGTTGCCTGATACCAAGGTTATGCTCCCTACGAGGAGTGGGCGGCCAGCACTGAGTTGCTGGGTGGACGGTACGAACTTAACATGCCAAACTGCGAAAAGGCTTCGTGCCGGAACCGATTTCACGCGCGAGATGCCAAACTTCTTGTCTCGCATCACCTGATGCGGACATTGTGCAGAAAATGACTTAAGCGTCTGTCTGTCTGCGTGACAAGGCATACTTAACTATACCCGTAATCATTATCACAGGTTGCCCAATTGTAGACATGTCTGCGATGTCGCAAACATCATGACTACCACCAATGGCGAGATCTGACAACTTTCATGAACGACCTCCAAAAAACTACCAACATGGACTGCACACGCGCTCCCATGATTTTTAAACTTCAAGCGAGACCCCATAATTCTGGGTACTCATGAGCTGAGGATCCATTAGTTCCACGGACGGATGTGACGTCCATAATGTCGTCTCGCAACCCTTACAAACAGGGTGGTTTGCAAAACAAGATGCCTTTTCATTTGATTATATTACGTCATCTCGCATTCCAGGGAAACGATGCATTATTCGATGATGCAAATTGTTTCAGATTCATAAATTGATTATTTATAGTTTGTGGCAAAATTTGAATGAAGATTATCCCGACGTTATTTCTACTTCTATTTAAGCTAGGGTTGTTGCAAGATTCAGAACGCATATCGCTATTAATAGACTGTTTAAAAAGCGCCACCTGTTACATCATCGTCGATCAATAAAAAGTAGCCCGAGACTTGTTTATTTTTACAAGGCTAGTGCGAAATGTAGGCGTACGCGAGCCACTTTTCATATTGGACATATTGGAGTACCTTGATGAAGTTATACACGAGGAAGTCTAATTTCATTTGACAGATATGAAGCGGTTTTTCCCGGAAGTTAGAATTCCTTGACGTACAAATCCCACGTGTATTGCGATTTACTTCTGCATTGTAGCAGAATAAATTCTCTGGTTTCAGGACGTCATTACATTTGAGCTTGATATGTGGTTTTTGACAAAGCATAGTCCAAAAAGTCGTCAATTGACGTCAGTCGTGACAACGCATCGCAGATGTTCGAATATCTTCGTTTGTCATTTGATGACCAATGGAAATGCGTAACCTTTAAAACGTCTCCATTACAAGTTTTGTGTAATGTTTTCCATCGTGTCAAGCACGAACGAAGTGAGGATAAGCCAACGTCTTCAAATGATCATGTCCTGTTAAAGGCTTTTGTACATGCACTGTAAAGGTTATTGATAAGCACGCAAATCCTACATTAAGAATTTATATACCGTATCGGTAGGATTCCTAAAATTCAGGATACTTTCGGTGAGATTCAGAAGGACAACTTCCGCAAAACTGCTCAGGATTCGATGACTCTTAAGGAGGCGATTGTGACCAGCATCCTTTGTGGGTAGATGTGATGTCAGAAAGTTATAGTATGATTGAACGTGACATTTGCCAGGGATTTGCGAAGGAGCAATGAAGAATCAGCAATTCTGCCAACATAGATTAAAGTAATTCAACGATTCAAAGATGTGTTTCTCTTTTTCGTTTCAGATGTGAGTAGTACGTCTCCCATGACGTCACCAGTGATCATCCGACGCGCTGCTGACTTGACCAACAACCTGAACAACAGTATAATGGACCCGGTAACTAGAGAACGATGCTTTCAGGAACAGATTGTGCAGTTAAAGGAACAGCAGCGGCTGCAGGAACAGATATTAGTACAACAGTTTCATCAGCAGCAACAACAGATGAAAGAACAGCACGAAAGGCAGTTGCAGCAACATATTAAGGTAAAACCACCCTTTCCAACTTTTAAACGTAAGCGTCACAATTTGCATCACGAGGCCTGCGAGTACCGGAACTTGCCAGGTCGTAAAACTTGGCATGGTCATAACATAATTAACTACCCCAATTCTGGAAGTAAAACACGTTTACGCCAAGTATCACAATGAAGACGTTAATGGTATTCGCTCAGGGTGCAGTTAACTAAACATCTTTGGTGACATTCTGTTACGTTCTTGTTTGAATTATTCGCCTTTCTATTTATCCACGATGCAATTCGCGTTCCCGGTGACGTCATCTGGTGTCGGACGTCAATATTGATAGTTGTCACCCACACATCTTTACGTCACACGTTCCTTTGTCGACCATCGAGAGGGCGGTCCTCCCATGTACCTCCGTGCTATTTTCTGTTGCCCCCATCTCTCTCCCTCCGCGCATTTTTAGACTTCTGAAAATAGTAAACGAGTTTCCTTTTAAGTGAACCAGATGGAAAATCGGTCACGAGTCAATGTCAGGAGAATCGGTTAGGGAAACAAATGTTCGGAGGGGCTTTCCAGCATTTTCCACGTCCAAGAACCACCCGAGTTATTCCAGAGCTGAGAGGGAGAATCGTTCACCAAAACCAGTCGAAAATAACTAGGGATGCTTTTTCGTGAAACTTGCTTTGCAGGTTGCTGATGGAAGAATGCCCTACATATACAATACATCGTGTACGTGTATCTGAAAGTCTGCTACGAATAATAACGATTCGTAAACGTTTGAGCACGACTGATAATGCAACGAAATTGCACGGAGGTAATTTTTTTTTTCGAATTTCTGTCCCTATGGTTGCATTGGCACATAAGAAATTCCGGACTAGCCCGACAATTCTAGAATCTGTTCCAAAACACATCGTCATAATACTCAATAAGAAAAAAAAAACGAGAATTGTGATTGAAATTAATTCTTTCTTCATTCAACTTCATTCTGAAGTTTATATTCAAGAACGATTTTTTAATTACTATTATTCAAATTGAAAACAATTCAATGTTGGAATAACATTTATTCCGATTTTAATGTGCTATCGATTTCAGCTTAGAGATCATCGAATCATTCGGAAAAATAAATCCGAACAAAGCTTAAGCAAAATATGTTTTTGTTATTTTCCTTTCTTGTGGCTAAAAGTCACTGAATCGAGATAAAAGCTCGTAAAAGATCCTGAAGCATTCGAGTAAAATAAAAATATGTTGTTTGCATATTATTTTTCCACTTCTTGAAGAACATAGTATAGGAAACCGTATTCCCTCCGGAAGAAGGCTAGGATTACACCTACATGTACATGTATAGTTTAAAATGTGGAATGATTTCAACTATATATAATTTACTGTTAATACTACATCCTATTAATTGCAAGGTTTGATAATTTATTGCTTTTGCTGGTGCAGGAAGCGAGGCCACATGCGCAGGAATATACTTACACACTTTCGTATGCAGTACTGTACGATGTTTAGAAACCAGTTATTTTGATTGTACATCATAGCATTACTTTTACGAGCAAAATTAAATCCAATGGATACCAAATTTACGAGAAACCTTTCAGGAATTGTCAGGATTTTGTCGAGCATTTTGACATCAGACTAATCATTTGATGGCACTAGAAACTTGAAATGCATTTGTAACCAATTATCCCAAAAAAAGCAATTTGATCTTTTTTTGATATTTAAGCAAAATTGTAGAACAAGTAGAAACTAGTCTTATATTCCGATATTTACACGTCGTCGAAAAAATTCCAGAATATTTATTATGAGTTTCTGTGAAAAAAAAGGCAAAAAACCGGATTGCACAAAGATGGCGGATTCGGGGCAGGCCTTCGTGCCACTTAACAATAAGTTTAAAGGGGACCATAAAAGGCAAAATTGAAACAAAGTAATGCCGAGGGATATTAATACCTGAAAGGTAGGTAGGTGTTGCATAATACGAACAGCTGTTCAAGCTGAGTCGAAGCAAACAAATGTTGCGAAAATCGAAAAAGATCGCTGACTAACAGGTGACGAAGCATAACGCGTTGCTATTTATGAAATAAGTTCTGCGGATTACGAAGAAATACGGAAAAGGGGGTCAAGGAAGACCGCTTTAACCATATCGGTCCATTGGCTTCGCACGGATAACCGGCTCGATTAGCCGGAAACAGCAATTCAGACGAGATTGAGGTAGCTTTTGTTGTGTTTTATGAAATGGCGGAAAATCTAAACTTAGCTCCAGTCGAAGGTCGCCGAATGAAGGAAAAAATAATTCAAAATATATATTTTTTAATGTTGGGAGTGAGTCATATTGCTTTGTAAATAGCTGCTGGTTACTGCGCTCTTACATGTATGTTGAGTTGCTTGGAGGAATTCGACGTGCATGTAGCAAAGTTCCAAATGCGCCACCTTGAGTGCGACCGTGAAATGCGCAAAATGGAACTTAAGCACGAGTACTTGAGTTTGTATTAGTTGTCGACGAGTGGAACACGCGTAACATTTTCACTGAACGTGTTAGCTTAAGTCACACCACGTTTATGTTTACTTCCAAACTTTGACACAGATTTCAACAAACTAAGCTACATCCATATTGGAAGAAACATATAGAGAACGTCTTGTTGCCACTTGTTCTGGAAAATAAAATTTTGTTCTTACATACAGTATATCAATGCTTCCTGAACATTATTTAAGCTTATGTTTCCAGAAACAACTGACAACAATAAAAATGAACAATTAGAAACACGAAGTTCCTCTATATTGCGTGGCGTGGACGTAGCTGTGTGATCATGCACATAATATGCATAACTAGTACCTGTACACCTGTAGCAGGTTCAAATGCAAAAATAAATATCCAGGTAACCATTTCGAGCAAGAACCATTTATTTGTCGTAAATAATTACCAATAATGATTAAAAAAAGCAAATGGCGGCTGCCATCTTGTTGAAAATCAAAACTGAAGAGGTTCCCTCGTGTAACGTTTCTCTAGATAGTGTCAGAAAGGGTTCAACGAGAAACAAGTTTTAGTACTGCCCGGATCCGTTCGTGGGAAGCACAACTTGGAATATAAATTTAATCGAAACAAATGAGAAGAAAGTTCAAGTTCTTGGCACATAACTGTACATCACCGAGCATTTCTACAGGAGTGTGGTACTCGGGGCAACATTCCAAAAGGTGCAAACATTCCGAATTTCCTCCGACTGCAGCAAAGCTCTCGCTAAATGATCTTCAGCATGCGCATAAACAGTTGCAAGGTGGATACTGTACGTTTTCATGTAAAATTGATGTATGCAGGGCGTGTGGGCCCTCGTGTTAAATGGTTCCCCTATACTGTAATCACTTAGTCCTAATAACATTCATGGCATCCCCTGGGAAGCAAGTGACACGGTCAAACTGCGCTCAAATAGCGTGCCCTTGGTGGGATGCGTTATCTCGCATCATCGACGGTAGCGCCCCCTAGGGGTGACTCTCCCTTGCATTATACTAGTAAAACCCTTATCTCGATAGACTAAAAATAGCCAGTTCGATGAGAAGCTACTGGGCTTACTCATGACACGCGCCGTCAAGAGACAACTCTGCCTGCTCATGCCTAAATTAAAGGCCATCGTGCGAATTAACGCATCAAGCTGTATGCCGTAATTACACCTCAGTAGAACACGTAAATATTATAGCACGGCCCATACACGCGGAGGACACCTCACTAAAGGTCAATTTAGATGTCTGGAAATTACGAAGTCTATTCTGCGTGAGACTGCGTCACGCGGATGCGCCATATAGGTGGTGCTAGGTGCTGCATTTAGACGAGCTATCCTATCTAGTCATGAGTCTAGTTCAGTGAACAAGTCATTTTGTCGTGGTTTTGCTTTGTATGAGCGAACTGCTTGTACTGTATTAAAATGCATTTATTTCGATACTTTTCAAACTCGGAAGTATATACATAATATTAATAGCATCATCATCATCATCATCAGCCATACGCACAACGCCCGTTGGTGTATGAAGCCAATTTCACCATTTCATACTGAATACATATATATGGTTGTGCTTTCATCACATTTCAATCGTGTTCTGTTTTCACGGTCAGCGCATCGACACTCATCTGACCAACCCTCCTCCTTGACCAGGCTTGGGACTGGCATGCAATCCTTATGGGAGAGCACGGCGGAGTTAATGTTAATATTTATAATTTACGTACTAGTTTAATAATGTGTATACTTGTAAATACAAAATAATCGTCTGCTTTAAAACTTGCAAAATCGCTTATTGAAAACTGGAAAATTTTCCAAATTTATCAATGAAAATTCACGTGCAAACTTTTGCAAAATTGAACAATAAAAAACATGGAAAATTGTTTTAAAAAATTGCTACAATAAAAACCGTGGGAAATTTTCCGAAATTGTTCGACAACAACATAAAAAATTTGACAAAATTGAAAATAAAAAACTTAGGAAATTGTGTAGATATCGATCAATAAAACCGTGGAATTGTTTTTTGTGTGTGTGCAAAATTGATCATTGAAAATGTCCACAATTTTGCAAAATTGTATAATAAATACTCACTGTATTTAAACTATTTAATAGAAGCAGCCAAGCTGGTTTCTTGGAGTAGCAGTTAGGGTATGCATATTACACTTTACCTATTCTCAGGTTATTCGGCAAAACCTACACTCTTATGGGTGTAGGACAATTTCTGTACTCAAAAATGCGTTATCAGTACCTTTTTTACAGTAAGATGAAAAGTACAGAAATAGACAAGCTAGTAGCTCAACAGCTTTGCGATTGGTTCATTTATAATCTTGCCATGAAAAAAAATAAATACGCACTCGACACAATTGTGAAATAATTAAGCGCAAATAGATCTGTAGTTTTACAAAGCTTACAGTTTTCGGTTCGAAGAAAAGTAGGCCTATATACAGTAGTTAGCGATAAGAAGACTCGATGATTCCTCACAGGGAGCAATGATCTTTGCTGAAAATTTGATAAGATATATGTCTCCCATGTCGGTTTGGGTAACTATTTTTTGAAAATTCAAATTGCTTCGCGATTTTCTACTACATATTAATAGGTACTCCAATTGTTTCATACACACTGTGTTAACTGAAATAAGAATGTACACGTACATTTAATGTAAAGCAAACTAGGAACTAAAAGATGTTTGATGTCGTACTTTATATACTGTACAAGTGTTCTTTGCATAACAATCAGCATTTAGGGTTGTTTGGTTTCGTTTCAGGAGTATTGGGAACAACAAAAAAAGTTGGAAGAAGATGCTCGCATCGAAAAGGAGAGGAGGGACAAGCAGAGGTTAGATTCCCTCAAGAAAAAGGAAAAGCACGAACAAAGTGAGTTGAGTCAAACTACGTGTACATTATAGATACAATTCACGCCAGCTATTGTATTGCATATTGCCCCTTTTATATCTATGAAAGTTGTTTTTCTTTTTGTGTTGGTAATACAATTCTAGTGAGATTTTACACACGCGATTTCACGACTGCCAAAAGTTCCAGCTGTTAAGCTCCTATCTGAGCACCCCAAATTCTATTAGCGGTGCTTGCTGCCATCCACATCCGACAGACTGCCACGTTTTGCTTACATGAAACGAGAAAGTTTTTCCGGGCTTATCGGCCCACGTGACTTCCTCGATCTAATTCGGGCCATGGTGTGTTTATAGCCGAACTGCGAGAGTGTAAAGTTCCTATTGATAATTGATCAGTTGCATGTCACCGAGTTGCTATTTTTGGGTGCAACTCCAGCCCTATCTTGCCGAGCCCACATCCGTCGGACGGAAATGAAATCTTTTGCACGTTCGGCAAGTAAGCAAAAATACACAAAACTTCGCGAATTACGAATCACCTTGAACTTGGCGGATGAACAGAGGATGTTTTCTCAATGAAGTTATGGGCCAACGTGAGAATGAGCATCTGCCATATTGGGTTTTTGCAAAAAAAAAAAAAAAAAAAAGTGAAGATTACGAATTGATAAGTTGCGTGTGATGTCAATGCTTTCGGCCATCTTAAGTTACTTTATACGAGGAGTAATAACGTGGGAACTTGCGCTGAAGAAATAAAAAGGGGAGATAACATTCAAAGTGTTACGAAATTCAAACAAAATTGCCATACTAAATATACACTGCATTTCAAGATAAGGGTCAGTTAAAGACAATTTTAGATGCACTTCTAAATATACATTATTTAAAATTATAATTTGCGCAGATAATGAGAATGCGCACGAAACTGTTTCCATTTTTTTTTCAAATATATTTTGAAATTCTTATCAAAATGCATCAATATCATATAACAAAACGATGAATTTTTTGGAAATTTAAATTCAAACTGCATTGGTACGCGTACATTTCGAAATGCTGATCAAAATGTTCTTTGAGTTAATTTATTGTTTAATATAAAGGGTATCTCGAAAGTCAACTGAGATGAATGAGCAGATTAAACTAAAACTTTCCTATTGTTGTTTTCACCACCTTTTTGAATTAATTGCGTAAATACAGGGTAGTAAACCAATGCATTTAAAACTCTAACGATTAACGATAAATCTGTAGTCTGTAGAATCTACTTGACCGTGATCTTGTTTGGTAAATCTGGTTTACCAGGTGGCAAGGACAACTCTAAAAATGGCGAAAGAGCGCCAGGCATGCTTTGCATTAATAACATCCTATGGCTCGGAACAATCTTGTATGTCTGTGTTGACATTGTCAAGGTTGTCTAAATATGTCGGCAGTATTATTGGTTTCTATACATTGTTTCTTCACAATGGCTGTGAAGAATGTTAGCAGAACAAATCAGGTCGGAGGTGTGACAAGGCCATGGCTAGCAAAAACTTGCCCAATTCGAAGCTTTAACCCCAATTTCAGAAAGTACCCGTATTTAAGTGATCATTTTATCATCCAATATCTCGCAACTTTGCATTTCCTGGATGCTGATTGCATGCTGGCCACGCAGAAGTACTGACCAATGAATATAAAACATACCTCGTAATGGTCCCAGAAAGGACTGAAACTATTGTGTTGAAAAAACTCATAAATTCTCGGAAATAGTGGTGCAATTCGGCTGCATTTTTATCAACAGAGGTCCTCTAGAAAACAGTCGATCTAGTCAGTTCCATATACAGTACTTACATGTAGATTGGATGCAATAGGGGTACTTAGTCAAAAGATTTACGGATCGTACTTGGGCAGTCGTGAAGTCACGTGTTCCTTTTGCACATGTGACTGAATACATGTAAATTTGATCTTAAATCATTTAAAATTGTAGCAATAAATGCATTCGCTACATGACATGTTTTGTGAAAGGAAATCATTTGAAAACATTGCAAGAGCTCCATTTCATCGTAAATTTTTGTCTAGAAAAAAGTTATTAAAATCAGACTGATCACTTGTAATTGCATGACCTGAAAGTCTTGGTCAAGCGAACAAACTAGTCTTCTAGATGCAAAGAAATCTGCGAGACTACTACGACAGTGTGTTTTCTTTTTCCACGAGTGTAGGTTTTTTACATCATAATGATAAGCGGCATTTTTGATGAAATTTACGAGTACCAGATTCGCGATAGTTGAAGATTCTGACAGCATGTTTAATTCTGACATTTATTTGCTATAGGTGCAGTAGCATCGACGGAGGTAAAGCAACGCTTACAAGAATTTGTCCTCAACAAACAACAGAGAGAAGCTGCTGCAAACAGTGCCAATTCGCCCCCAAACCTCCGTAATTGGTAAGCGTTTTACCTTTTTTTAAAACTAAAGGGTCATCAGTTTACCGTGCGGATGTATTGTATTTACTGTTATGTTAAAATAGTAAAAAAAGAGAAAAGCCAAATGTATTATTTTATCTAATGCTGTAAAATTTCATGAACATGTAGGGGTTAATTACAAGCTTATTTAAGGTAAATTTAAATGATCGATTATCCAAAGTTTCCAAAAAGTTAAATATAAAGTAAAAGATGGTAAACTGAATTCTGGAAAAGCAAATATTTGTGAAAACATGGACACTTTAACAGAAACGAGTTATTTTTGTTGACTATCTTTCAGCCAAATATTGTATTATATGTGTGGGTAAAATAGATTTCTTCCAGTCTAAATTGTAATTTATCAGAATTAAACCTTTCAATTACACGTATATCTTTACATTCATTAACATTTCGGCCGAAATATGAAAAATGTTCGGTTGAAATTCATAAATGAAGTAGCTTTTTAATTCATCTAACAAGCAGTGGTCAATTGGTCCCACTGTTACACACTGTTCCAATTATAATGTTCAGCTACAAATTCTGTTTAGATGAAATGGGGAACGAGTTGGACCATTTTAAAAGCTTTGGACATTGATAATCTTATTGTCCTATTCGACTTTTTCAGGCATCCGCTATTGGGACAGTACAGCGACGACGACTTCCCGCTCCGGAAAACAGGTCAGAATGGTTCCCAGACGAGAGCACTTACCAGAAATAAGATTCTGCGTGTATAAGAACTTAGCAAGCGTGCATATTTGAGAACAAAATGACATAAGCGCATTTTAAGAGCAACTTGCTCGGGTCAAAAAAGCAAAAAAGGGTAGTGTTGACAAGAGCTATCAGATTCTGCTCCAGCCTAAGCCCCATCTGCCGCGAGTTGATGCGTCTGCGAAACAGGCTCTGAATCAGTGGCCCAAAATAAGTTATTAAATTGATCAACAAACTGTCTCGTCATCTTCTGCTTTGGGCGGCGAACGAAAAATAGCGCGCATATATTACTCAACACATCGCAATTTGGCAAAGCATGCGCAGGATGGGAGGGCAAGTTGCCGAAAATAGAGTGGTAACATCCTGGCGAATGCTACTTGGCAGATTTCGCGATATAAGGCTATTTCGGGAAAGCAAACTCGCGTTTTCGCATCATTTTTAGAAAAGCGCACTTTGGTGCCGCGCGCTGGATATGGCGGAAGTTGATCAACAGCTTGTCCACGTCGGTTTGCTTCCAAGAAGTCATCGCGTGCATCTTGTCCCTTTTCTCGAACAAACAGAGTAGTTTTGTACACATTGTATTAACAAACTGTATTAACCACGTCGTTTTTCTACTTGCTGGTGGTGCAAATACAATTGATAAAGTGTCGGAAATCAGAACCGGAACTGAAGCTTAATCTATAATCAAAATTGACGTATTGGAAGGTTAATAAATTGACGAACAATGTTAAGTAAATGTCAATACCTGGGCCATTAACTTATGGCAACAGCTAGCAATATTTCTTGCACAAGAGCCAGTTTCAAAACTCCAAAACGCTAACTATATAAAAAATCAGCAAATAAGATAACAGTTTCCCATAAATCAGAAAACGTGTTAATTCAGGTTAACCAGACCACCTGTCAAATCACCACTTAACAAATCATCAGTCGATCCAATTAAAATAAACACGGCATAGTTTTTATTTACTAGAATTGCATCTTTTAAAAATAACACAATCAAATCATGCCAATATTTATAAAGGGCCAAAAAAGGTATTTATTTATATATTTTTACCATAAAATTACTTTCGATTTAATATTTTTTTCTAGAAATCAGATTTACTTTTGGAAAATGAAACACATTATTACTGCTTAGGTTAACTAATTAACTGTTTGCATACTTCTTTAGAAGAAACCGTTTGCCTGATTGCAACAAGGCTTACTTCAAACTTTGTTTTGAAATAGTTTAGGGGTGACGAGGATTCATTGAATAAGCGCTTTGGAATTTCCTGGCACTTTTATCTCTCCAAATATATAATTCACCTGTCATCTGGTGCCAGTCCATTAATTTAAGGATTTACGGTGAAAACCAAAAGCCCCCAATCTTTGAACTACGATTTGGAAAAAAAAAAACTGACAGAAATGTCTCAAGCCCCGCCAATAATATTTTTTCCACCACCAGCAGGCAGAAAGATTTTCGCAAGTGTGTGTGCCCCACCCTCGATTGGCATGTGATTTTTCCATTAGTCGATGCTAACCAAGAAGTGACCTAGTGATGATGTTATAGTGTTGCTTGCATTTTGATTAATTCCAGCCTCTGAACCCAACCTTAAAGTTCGTTCTATCATCAAGCAAAACTTGATAGAGAGAAGGAGCAGTCCGTTGCTCAGACGCAGAGATAAGGTGCCTGTTCCCATCAACAAGAGGAGGCCGCCCTTGACAAGTAGGCACCTTACCTACATTGGCAGCACAGCTTTCAACTTCATCCTTTTATTCAACATTTTTATCAATTTATTCAACATTCTTGAGGCCCTAACGTTATGGGATCCATATTAGGGTATATTGCATGGAGTTTTGCATGTTTTGACTCCTTCACGCAAATCTGACTTTAGCCCTTGAAAACTTGACTAACCTAGGTTGTGTTAACAGCATGATGCAATCAAAATTTCAAACGAATATTGATACCCATTAACGTGAAATCAGTATTCCAGTGACCACTGGTCATGAAAAAAACAAAGATTGTGCGAGTGACTTGAATGTGCGATGAGAATGGGACATTGAAATGCACACGGCCATCTTTCTGCTGTTCACTGCTACTTTAACATGTCGACATTAGTGACAATAGGGCGCCGTATTTACATTACAATGTATATGAAATTGACACCAGGAACAGAGTCTTGTATAACAGCAACTGTGTTGAGCATAACAAATTTTTAGGGTGTAATTTTATTGATGACCATGAGAAAACTGGAAATTATTTTCTTCTGTGACTGTATACCAGGGTACCTAGAATCAAGAAAGTTATAGACTTGGTATTGTGCTTGATGTTCACGCTGTCATCACCCTGTCTAATTAGTTGTGATGTGCAGCCTCTTTGACAAGTTAGCAGAATGCCAGTGCAACAAAAATACACAATGGAGAGAGTTGCCATCTTAATAGTAATTTAGCTTATTTTGTTTTTTAAAACGTCGCAGAAACTATTCCTGGTCCAAAAAATTAGGTCAGTCGACGAGTTCGAGAAACCAGAAGGGGCTGATGTCGCCTAAGAAAGCTGCAGATTGATGTATCAAGTCATTTACAATAACTTGACTTCGTCATTAATTTTCACAAAATTGTTGATGCATCAAGTCATCCACAATAACTTGAATTCGTCATTAATTTTCACAAAATTTTTGAAATTTCCTGACCCGACATAAGACAATGTGCTTGCATAATCGTTAAACACAGATGGCAGGTTTCATTATCGTTTTCAAGAAAAAACCACAACAACACTCCCAAAAACATCTTAAATGTTTAACACAAACATGTTCGGCGTAACTAATTACTGCAAGACATTTTTTCTTAACTGAAATGCCGTTTGGATGACTAATTCCACATGTACACGTATTCAAGTTTATAAATGTGGGACATAAAATACTATTTTGCTTGCCACACGTCATAAATAAGGATCTTTCTTCAGATGAACATAACGTCCTTGACCTAGTTTATGTTCAATTAGTTTACATCAGCTAGTAAGATCTGCGATTCATCTAGAGAGCACCCATCGAGATTCTTTCAGATGATTTAATCCAATTCATCATCTGCCGTATATTCTTTCGCTAAAGATATTAAAAAAAAACACCTTCAAATCTATCGAAAAACCGAGCTGTTGCATTTTAATTCCATCGCATATCTCAGTGTCACCATTTTTGTCCCTGCACAAAACAAACCCTGTTTACACCCACTGTAAATAACATTTGGTTGCATGAATTGATCATTCATTTGGCATGTCTTTCTGGTATCTTTGTACCTTCGCGAACGATTATTTGTATTTTTTTTTAAAAAATCCTAACCAGCATAGGTAGCGGGATCACCGCTAGAAGTTTCCTCTGTAATTTGTGACTATTTTATACACATTTTTACAGTTGAGACTGGAAATAGCACTCCCGATTCCAGCCCCAACTCGCCGCCCAACGGAATCACTCTACATTCACGTTCCAGTAGTGGAAGTACTACGATTCAAGAAGTAAGTCATTATTCTGGCACCGCAAGCTCCTTCCTGGGTTCAATCCGACTTTTTCCTAAATCAAATTTCATTGCAGGAAATCAGCGGATCCACATACGGCGTACTTGGCCAAGGAAGCATAGGAGATCTCACTTTGTATTCGTCCCCATCATTACCAAACATCTCTCTGGGAAGACCTCATGTGCCCAACAGCAGTGGGGTGAGTGCAAACTAAACCTGGTTTTATAAAAGGCCCTAGAAAAGTCATTTCCGTCATTGGCGCAAATTGTCAATGTTAGACTATATGAAAACCTCACGGACATTTTAATTTCTGTTAAAACAACCGATGAGTTTTGAAACATGATGCAATCCGCGTATTTCGGCGTCTGCTATCGTCCCGCTCTATAGGGTTCCTGAAGCAGATGCTGCAGCGCTTTTTGGGATGTTGCGCATCCAAATAAATGTCCTTTCTAAAAGGAGAGCTCATTGGTCTTTATTAGTGACAAGCACAAATGTTGTGGCTAAATTGGGCCGGGGTGTTAAAAGAGGCGCAAGATGGGAAAGCCAAATGCTTAATGTTGCAACGACCACATATGTCGACCATAAAACGGGGCTATTTTTAGCCTGTTCCAAAAGTAGTTTCCATCAGCTGGAATTTAAAAAAGAATTCAGGCGATAAAAAGTTGGGGAGGTGATGCCGGAGTATTTTAGTGCGGGTGCTTTTTTTTAAGTTCAAGTTTGAAGGAGCTGGAGTGAGAGAAAACAGCGAAAACTGATCCAGATCGTGGGAACAACAAAACATTTTTTGCCATCTGTTTTGTTTTTAGCCATTTAAAGAAAAAAAATGTGGTAAAAAACGCGCCGTTGGAGCTTTATTACACCGATGGTGCGCTAGAATCGTGTTCCTGTTTTTTATGGCGCGAAGTGGTTGTGCAAAAAAACTGTGTAGGATGGAGTCCCCCTTATAATGTAAACATATGGATGCTAAAAACAGCAAATGTAAAACCTACCCAAAGCCGAAAACTGCGTGTTTGAAAATCGAGTCAGTTCAACTTTACTGGCGTGTTTTGTTTCGCTCTGACAGAGAAATTCGTAGAAATTGTTTTGTCGAATTGCACAAAAAACATGAAATATAGTTAAATTTTATTTGGGTGCTCTTAATTAACGACATATTCCTGTCAAACAATTAAGAATGAAAATTAAAAACAATCAGCGCCATCAATGTTACATTCCGTGCAACTGCCCACAGGGCAGTGTCTTGGGTCCTCTACTGTTCCTGTTGTTTATCAACGATCTGCCAAATATTCTTTCTTGTAAATC
>JAQGBX010000252.1:0-41247 GCA_034698745.1 Megaphyllum sjaelandicum | reverse complement strand
TTAAATACTATCTGAGTTACAAGAGACGTCTAGCCCCCTTTATTCGAAGATGCACGACCCCCCTGCCCGGTCCTGGCTTGATCTTGCCGCTTTAGAGGATGCCCAGGACGGGTAGGAGCATTACAAAATTAAGCAGTTTATCAGATAAAGTAATTAGAAGGCATCTTATCCTAAAGAAAACATTGGATCCATCTCATTGCTAAAAGCGCATTTTTCAGATTATTGTTACTTTCATGTATTTAATTAGCAGATAAGGTTTGCTCTTTTGCATACTGACTTGTGCTTATCACCTTATCCTTTGGAATATGCATGTATCTTGCACAAGATTACTAATATTCACGCAGGCAAATTAATGGAATTAAAGTCGTTGAAAATTAAATGTGATAAGGCATCTTTTATGCACTTCGAAATCCAATAGTCACTGCAGCATTATTCAGGTCGACTTTATAACCACTAGAATTATGAAGGACGTGTTAATAAACAGATCTATATTGTGCATCTCAGATAAGGCATATTGTTTCATGTTTGAACCTCATGCCATCACAGTACCCAAATTAAACTATTAATAGATTCTGCATATTGTATGGGTCAGATCATGGTATGGGTAGCTGGCTGTAAGCCAAATGGTCCGAGCTAGTGTCTTGTAATATGCAAAATGACAGTTTTGCAAATTCTTTGTGCTGGATGGCAAGTTATGTACAATGTAATCAGTTCATTTTAAATTTGTATTGAGTTTAATTTATGTTGCATTTTTGTTTCAGTGTTTTCACTCAGCAGGAAGCTAATTATAGAAAATTCAATGCACTATACGGAGGTGCATAAGTCGTATCTTAAACGATAGGTACACGTGCTTCCTGTTCACTTTAATAGCAATAACCACTCAAGTACATCGTAATGCGAGGGCAGCACCTCCATATAATGTAGAAAAATGACTGATGATGAGTAGCCTACTAAACTTGCTCGAGCACGTAAATTACAAGAATTATCAGGAGATGGCAGCACATGTTCTACCTGCAGCCATTGAGGGCATCACACAAAGCGCAAGGTTTGAATACATGTACTTTGTGAATTACTCCAGTGGTTAGGTGTTCAACGAATTTGCACGAACTTGAGCATAATTTGTGCCCTTCTGCACGTAGAAGCGTGGTTCGCAATTTGAAACAGATTCATGAGTCATTTTGAATTCAAGTTTTCTTCTCCATTGTTTGAGCCATTGAGTGACCCTGCATTAATCACTGTATTGGACACGGATTGATTTCTTTTGTCATTTTGTTGAGGAAAACTCAAGGCAAAACAAGCCATACACGGTGGCGCATCCATTATGCACTTTGTTTCCTGACATCCCTCTAAGCGATTTGTCAACCTTTGACATTTGTAGTTTTTTTTTGCAGAAAATTACTATAGGTCGTGATCTTACCAATGCGATGGTCGCTGTGCCCAAAAAATGGTCTAGCCTTGCTCAGTATGCTATTGCTTTTTAGTTGGGGCATATCTTCAATCCGATCAACTTTCACATACTCTTAGTTTGTCGTTAATTTTTTTTTTTTTTTTTTATAAAATCACTACAGCAGGTCTTGACCCCATATTTTACCTCCACCTCAATGTCCTCAAATGTATCTTATCTTTGGGTATATTTTGCGGGGGTCTGTTAAAAAGCGCCATACGTGGACCACCGTTAATAAGTTTCACAAGGCTGAGTTTCAAGATTTTTTGAAATAGGCCAAAACAGCTCATGTTCACTTATAGTCAACTTCTACCTCGAAGTCAAGGACCAACTTCTTAAAATAATTGCATGGATTCATTAAATTTGAATTCAAAGCTATATACATGTAATTTAACGTTCGCAAAGTTGGTGAATGTAATGTACGTGAATAACTTGTTATATAAAGCTACATACACTCGTAAATGCATGGTCAGTATATGCTGGCAATGTCTATAGAGGTAATGATACCTCTATACATGTAATTATATAGGATTACATCATGTATCCCGATACCTACACAAAACAACGTTAGCTAACACCTGGTGGCAGTTGCTAACATTACAAATCATACACCATTTTATATTTACATGATGCAGATTGAGCAATTACAGTACCTTATAAAGTTATAAACGTTTCAGGAACATTTTCTGCACGCAATATTTCTCATTTCTACTAAAAATATAACGATTAATAAAGCGCTCGTATATTAAAGGGTATACGTGGTAATTTCAGTAAAATACCTGTGAAAAAAATATGATGCGTTATCCCCATGTGTAACTTTATTTGGTGCAATTTAGTATTATTTTGCTACTCACAGTATAGTAAGCAAAATTACAAGGTCGGGCAATAGAAAATGAATAGAGTCAAGGACTTCTTGATTTTCATCCCACACTTGCGCACTATGGGTATAATGGGCACGAATTGGACAGGCTCGAGATGTTCCACGGAAGCTCCATGAAAAAAAGGGGGAAGAACAAATTTTAAACATCTGGAGTACCTTTAACATACGCTGTAGATCATATATAGCTACATGTAAGAGCTCGTATTTTAAAAAAACATTTGAAAAAATTATCCTCGATGGCTTTTATGATATTTTTGGTTAGCGACTCCGGGCAATGACAATGTATACATGGTTTGTTGGAATTTATTTACAGATAATATATCCTCGCAGTTTATTCGGGCCATCAAGTTATAAAGCTTCTTTAATTAAAGTCTGCAACAACAGACAAGACGTCCACCGCAACATTTTTTCACACATAGAACATTTAAGTACATATTTGTTCTTTAAGTTAAATAAGATTTTATTGCATCGACGTTTTATGCATACATTTCGGACTTTAAATTGTACGTCAATCAACACCATAACCTAATGACACCTTTCTAAATTTCTAAATTACCAATTCGATATACAGTAGGCCTATGTACAGAACTGAAAAATATTTACAGATCTAGAACCACATTTTCACTTATAGTGACCGCGCGAAGTAAGATTTTTTCTTAAACAATTTTAAGCTTCTCAACAACACTTTTACAATGATATAAAACTAGATTTTCTCTTAATAACATACTCTGAGTCTGACGTCATTATATCTTTAGAAATTCTCTTAACTCCATTGCACATGTCCACTAAGTACGTGAAAGCAAACTGATACGTTTGCCAATCATATATACTGTACATTAAAAAAATATGGAAAATATATTTTCATTTACGGTGAAGATTTTTACATGTACATACGGTAATATTTCATAAATGGCATATAGATTTTGCAAACGGGTACATTTTGAATTAAATTAAGCAGTTTTTAAACTTTAATAAAGCTGCATTAGGTTTATTTTAAGTTTCATAATCTAGCTATGTTCCATTAAAACGGCTGCACAACGTTTTGCACTAAAGTTGTGTTTAATAAATTTGCAATTTAAAACTGTATTTCGTCGTATATTAGATAAATTTCACTAATTGTGTTTAATTGAAACTGAAAGTAATCTCATGCAATGTCACTGGTAAAAGCATCTTAATTTACATGCAGTTTTCATAACCCGAAATTAACTCCGAGGTTACGTATACAATTATTATTCTTAGCTCATAACCCGAAAATACTGCCATTATCCATGCTGTATTTGTTTAGTTTCAGGAAAAAAAAATTATTTGTGACGTTGTGGGACAAGTGGGTATCGTTCAGGATCTTAAATCCTGATTTTAACGTGCAAGCGTGTTTGACCACCCACCACTTGACAAATTCCCTTTCGATTGTGTGAGGGTTATTGCTCAGGAAAAATGCGGAATCGCTGTCTCAAACGAGAATTCGATCCCCTGGTGGTTTTGACTCACAGGAGTTCACGACTTATTTTTTGGTTCACGGTAAAGATAAATAACAAAAAGTAAAGTACACTTCATACCATCCAAGCACCACGCCGTCCTGAATAATTAATTTTACCTGTAATTAATACTTATCAAGCGGGTTAGGGTCGAGTGTGCAAATAGCTCGTTTAAAATATTCATCTGCAAATTATTAGATAATGTATTTGGAGCCATAAATTTGTTCAGTATTTTTCTGAAATTCCGTAATTCTTTCACTTCTATTGTGTCCGAATATTACAAATGCGTTTACAACGCAATTCACTTCAGATTACAGGTGTATTTGGATTTTATGACATACTGTATCATTGAAAAGATGCTTGCATACTTCAGATGTGGTGTATTGCAATTTGCATTTAATTAGTTCCACGTAAAATTTATGATATAGTAAAACCTGGAAAAGTGACCATCTGTTTATGTTGAACACTTTTAAGTGTATTGTTTTTTCTAGTGTACATTTCCTTCATAAAAATTCTCTATATAGTGACCAACTGTCTATTGTGTACAGTGACCAGTATGTGGTGTCTGTTTTGCAATTGTTACATTGTCAATGTGCCTTAAAAAGTGAGCCGATAACAGATGAGTCACCTTACATCCTGCTTTAATATATCCTAGTGGTACTTAAATAATTCAGCCAATGTAGATTGCAACACTCAACTTTACAACATTGCTACTCCTAAAGAGCTTCAAAAAGAAATCAATGATAAAATTACAAAGGAAGATGATACGTTTGGAATTTCTGATGGAGAAAGTGATTATTGTGAAGAAGAAAAGGAAACAGATGTTTTGGAAATGTGCAGCAAGTTAAAAAAAAAAATGCTGTGTCAAATTGCACATAAATTATGGATCATGTTATTCAAATCGAAAATATCACGGAAAGCATGATCATAAAAAGCAATAAGCTTTTAAAACAAGGAAAACTTGATACTTTTTTCTTAAGAAAAACAACAAATGTGTAATAAGGCAATAAATACAGGGTGTTTTTGAACTAAAGGTACAAACTCAAACTGGTGTAAGAGTCGACCAAGATAAACATTTTTCACCAGATAACCTAGGGTCCAAAGGTTACTAGTAAAAAGTTATGAATGTTTTAATTTTGGAAATTTTTAACATGAGAGTAGGCCTACATGGAGGTGCCCCTTGCGCATAGCTTTTCTTCAAACGCTGGTGCTATGCAGGAGAGGTTTTCGTTTTCGAAAGGGGCACCTCCGTTTACTCCCACGTTAAAAATTTCCAAAATTAGAACATTCATAACTTTTTAATAGTGACTTTTGGACCCTAGGTTTTCTGGTGAAAAATGTTTACCTTGGTCGACCCTAGCACCAGTTTGAGTCTGTACCTTGAGTTCAAAAACACCATGTATACTGTATGTGCATGTAATCCACATGTTGAAACGGTATTTTTTGGTTTCGTATGTAATTCTCATGATAATTCTGTATTTTTTGTTTTCGTGGTTTTAAACTACATGTATTACAGTCTAAATGTATAAGTACAATGTCCATGTAAATTATTTTAGCTTAATTCATGCATTCTTTGTATAGTGTCCACCTGTATGTGTACATCAATGACGAACTTTGCATTTTTTTTTTGGTGGTCACTCTTAACAGGTGAAAAAAGAAATGAAAGTATATTGAAAATATCTCGTTTCTAGCGTACATAATTTAATGTTACAATGAACCTAGTATTATACTGTTTGTACATGTACATGTACAGTATACATGTATATGTCAAAGTTCTTTCGGGTTTCAAAAATATTTGTTAAAAAATAGACGCTTCAAAAGAAGTGAATCAGTATATTTAACATTCTTCGTTGATATCACAATATTATTTCACAAGTCCCCATAAAGTCACACCACATGCACTGTTATATGCACTGTTTTGAATATTGTTTCTAGCGAACAAAAAATGTGCACGTAAATCACTCTTTTTCAATGAGATTGCTTTTATTAAATATTTTTATTAATAGATAAAAAATATCTGCAATTTGGAGTTTTTGAAACCGATTCCAAAGCGGATGCATCACAAGTTTTTTGCTCTTATAGTAGTTTCAAGGTTGACCAACCTGCGCAAAATCTCTTGCCTTGATCTATGACTCGTGACATCATATTCGCTGAACCCAGATTTTTCCTTTCATTGCCAAACTCGTAATTTAGCAATTCATATTTTTTTTCTGAAATTTTATGCAAAAGAGATTTTGTCGATCTCGACTATTTGTAATGATTACCATCTTCTTCTCTGTAGTTACGGTATACTTACAAGTATGTAGGAACTATCTTCGGTATAAACATATTTTAAAAGCTATTACGGTTCCCAAAACGTCAGGTGTTCGTCTGTGCGTGTAATGTATGATGTTGTTGCAACCACATAGACAGGTGAAAATGAGTAAAATTTACTAATGGATTTCCACGTAAAATAGTAACATCATCAACAACCATGGGCGCAGCTACCGTTGGTGCCTGTCATCTGCTGCCGGGGCACCATTGGCTCCGGTCTATGAAAGACACCATGAAAAAGAGTAACAGGAACTACATACTACATTCTTGCCTATGAATTATTTACATTAAACCGGGAAAGCACGTCTAACCCATGCATTCAGAGCACGCTTCACGTATTGCATCAATATCGTAACGTTACACGACGTATTACATATATATTATATGATTTGTCAGGTGAAGAAACGTGTTGGAAATCACGACCTGTAGCTTGTAGACCTCACAGGTGCTTGGCCTTGAAATAGTTGCTTGTGTAATCCAAACAATAACCAACTAACATACTTGCATTTCTCTAGAGGTGCTGGGCGTTTATAGTTATTAGTAATTTAACCATTATTTTAATCGCTGAGCTCATTCATTAAGCACTTTTCACGGTATATGGCATAATGTAATGTAGGTGTGTAACTGATTGGGCATCTTAACAACAAAACACTTCATCGCATAAATTATTATCTATTGTTATACCGGAATTTACTTGTCATCAATATTATTATAAATTGTCAGATTTTGTTATGAAAAAATTCATAAAGTACAAAAAATATACACAATATTTGTCTTTTTATGGTTTATTTTACCAAATTTATTAATTCCATTTTATCAAACTTCTAACGTCTGTTATACGAACATACACTTGTATAACAACCAATCTGAATGTTTTAAAGTCTTGCGCATGTTATTCAAGAATTATTTGATTCCTGCATGTACATGTTGGCTACTGTATATTGACGGCGCCACATCACGTGTCAGTAAATTAAATTTGTTTGTAAGAAACAAATAGTTGGTCAATACATCGCCAGTAAAAATGTTTTTTTTTTGCTTTTTTGTTGCTTGCAAGAATAATTCAGAAACTGACAAAGAAATGGTCCAAAACGCACACTTACTTTTCCTCTGGAAATAACTGTGTCATTGTAATTTGACATTTCGAAAGGTTCAGCTCGTTTTGTCATTCTCTAAGGTAGGGTAGATCCCTCTCCCATCCTCATTTGTAATGCACTCAAGCATTTCAAAATTCCTAGACAAATAGTGCAATAATTATAACAGGAACTCCAGTTTCGTTGTCTGAAAATCCAAATGTCAGGGTTGCATTAGTAATATCCTTTTCTGCCTTTGCAAGAAAGCTGAGAAATTCAAGGTGGGCAGTACAGTATAGTTTATTTGGGCATGATCGCTTGAATTTTTTAAAAATATATTTCTTTCTCGAACGGATACATTTGTCGGCACACTTTTTCTATCAAGGTTTGAGATGCATCTTGACTGAACAGCAAATTCACATTTAAACTAATTTTTAAATAAAAATTATTTGACATTGTCTTTTATAACTCGAAATATTGATAAATACAATGACAACTTAAGAAGATTACAGAAATTACAACCTACGTTTTCAATAGTCGAAAACTTTCACGGCCTTCTGTTTGTTTCAGCCATGTTTATTAAGACTCGATCGCTGCACTGTTCACTTTTTTTGTTACATTTCAACATATTATGGAAAAATAGTATTTTGCATGATCATTTTATTTAAATATGGAATACGTCAAATACGTGATGAAATATCGAGGCGATATGTAAACGCAATAAATGATCTTCTGGCTCACGATGTTGAATGTCGACAGCTTGACATTCATAAAATAAATTAAATTTAATAACTGATGGATTCTAATTGTTTGCAAGCTATTGTACGCATTGTAATATTATACCTGTGCTTATGTAAGGGAGTTAGTTGTATCATTACTGTTTCATAAGTCAAAACTAAAGAAATGCTTTTCACTGCAATAATTGGCAATATGTTATGTAATGCCCTTCAAATTTTGCTTTTGTAATTCCAAGGCTCTCTGTATACAGAATTGTGAGTTTATGCAGAAACAAAACCTTGTAAAACGTAAACTTTACACTGTATGTTCAGCGTGTGAAACAATGCAATTTAAAAAAAATCAATCCATCTTAAAGCCAGAATTCTAGAGATATGTATATACTCTGTTGTAAATATCAAATATAGTAATAAAAAAATCGCTGTTACATATTTTTAGAAAATACGTTTCTGTAATTTGGCTTTTCGGTCGTTGACTCATAATAAAACATGTGTTTTAATTTCCTCAAAATTGCATTAATGCCTTTTCGTGCATTTAAATCAGAATGTGTACTTTGTAGTGAATTTTATATTTGATATTTCTTTATATTTCTTTATATTAATACAATATTGATCTGTAAACTTTGTTATAAATATCCTATTTTTGCCACAAGTTTTAACTTAAAATATTTTTGTACATATTAAGACTGATGTAACATACAGTGTACATGTATTAATGTTACATCAGTTAACATTGGAAATAATTATTTCGAATAAATCTATTACTTTCATTTTGTTTATATAAATAACCTTGTTGCAGATTTTTTGCATAATTTTTTACTTGGTTATTGAAGTAATTTATTGATAATTTGCAAAATCAAGTTTTCATTTTGTATACAATACAATTGCACACTTAAGATACAGAATCTCTCTTTAAATAGACAACTACCTTGTCTGTGATTCAGCCAGTTCATTTTTATTTCTCACATAGCAAACTAGCCAAATAAACCTGGAGTCATTGGTCTCTTCAGAAAAAACAAAAGGTTTTCGTTTGAACTTGAAATAGTAGCATGTTTTTCCTCGTTTAAAAAACGTTAACAAAATGGTAGCCTTGTTTTAATAAAAAACTGAAAATACAAGCATAGCATGATTGATATCTTGGTTGTAAACAAGAAATTTAGAATTTCGTTATCGTGCGTAATAAGGTTGGCATGTTATCACCAAGTGACGACGCAATCCTTGTCGTTATCGCCACTTGATGTTTTCAGCATAAAGCAGAGAAATGGAATGGTGGTGCATCAAAAGAGAAAGTATACACTGATTATGGGCGAATGCCATTCTAACAATGGCTAGCGGCAGTTTATTTAGGGAAATTTTCTAAATGGGATTGACCTGCAGAGGGATGTGTGCCTCTGAGTACCTGGCTATTTTGCTTCGGAAAATAAATTAACATATGGGTGGAGGACTAACATGCTAACTACATAGACTACTGCCCTATTTGAAGTATGGTTAGCAAATGGATGTTAACATCACTTTCAGGAGAAATGCATAGGATGGTCAATGCTAGCCCACTTCAACTTTATGTCAATTGCATTTATTACCATGATGAATGTTCCACTCTTTGTTTGAATTCATAATGGCTATAATTTAGAAGCCCGGCCTAAAAGGAAGGTCAATAAAAGTGAAAGTACTTCACGAATGATGTGTTCAAATATAGTACGAAAACATTTAAAAGTGTCATTGTCTTTTCATACTAACACTTATAATTGGTCTAGACAAAGTCATTGCCAAGTAGTAACGGTGATCTGACTTATTCGAGAAAAAATATACCCAAGATCTTTTAAGTTCTGGACGAATTGTAGAGTTAATTGGTACAAATTACCAATATAGACGCATTCAACAATAGCATTAGAAATCGAATTAACAAAGTTTATTTAAAAGATCGAGTCCATGCATTGTATACTGTACAATGTATATGCCTCTTTCAGGTATATTTGAAGAAACAGCTAGGGGGCGAATAAAAGTGCAAAGGAATGTTGAAAGCTTAACCGTATACGCAGTCGCTGGCATATTTACTTAAATTTACCATCTCCTTTATTTTAGCGTCGAAAACAACGACTAAAACTTACTTGCCTTAATTTAGAATAATTGGCGTTTCTCATTCTTTATTGAGTGATAAACATATGCCCACTTTTCTAGGCATCGTTTTCCATGCATGACGGTACCGGTAATTTTGAGTAAAATCTTCTATGCCAGCTGCTTTCCATAAACCTATTTTTGCGTTTTTGGTAAATACAGACATAATACGAGCTCGTATTTCTGGTAGCGCTATAATCATCACATTATTATATGAAAACATCTTTTGTTGAGCAAGATAACTGTCACACATCACGGTTGTTATGAGGCCATTTACATTGCTCGATGCCACTCTACTAGGATTTTGCTTTGCAATTTCTCGCCATGCATGCATAATTGTTTTCTAGATGTTGTAAAATCACTCGCCACTGAATATATTAAAGCATTTCGTATTTTATGAAAGTAGGCTTACGTACAACCGAATATAACTTATTGGTTAAGATATAGAGCGATTAACATTTGCCACCGCGTTTTAACTTGGGTAACATGGTAATGCTGGTAAATTTGAAAACATTCTGTTTGCATCCAGTACACTATACATGTACATAAACATGTACCTATAATATGTCGTAGCTGGCGAACTTCAAGGAATTGCCCAGAATAAGATCAGTTTATATTCTGTGAAGTTGAAATACGTATATATTGACTGTGCATGTTTAATCTCTGTCATATCTCAGCGAGATGACAATGATTTGGTACAAAAAGCAAAATTTTTGCACCAGTATAAGAAAAAATCATTTTCTCCTGAAATGAAAATGAGAAATTCATCTGTATTTCTCTATGAAATATTTGAAAGAAATGCAATAGCGTGGCGTGACAAAGCATCTTCAAGGCCGTCTCTGTATTCAGCCTTAATGTCTTCATATCAGCCAGATCTTTCAATGTCATGCCTTGTATAATTAAGGCGGTTCCCAAGCTGTACAGTATATCGCAAATGCAAAAAATAAATAAATAAATAAATAAAAAAATAAATAAATAAAAATAATGCCACTTCGGTGGTATTCAGTTTGTGAACTTTCTTAATTAACCATTATCATCAACCATTATTATTAGAAAATAATCAAGAATATCGCGCTAGCACAACAATTGGTCAATGGAACTGAATTCATTATTAAATTTAGATTGAAATGTTGGCTAAACTACCTGTAAATGGCTCTCTCGATAAGACTATAATTTGCAATCGTTTTCTCACAATCATCTCCAATCAATTAAAATACTTCAGCTTTTTAATATAACTGTATGTTGTGGTTTTTCAGATCTCCAATGCGTACCTACAGTATATTGTCGAAAACAAAGTTGTGAGTTACTGCAAGAACAATGTCTTACGGAAATGAGTGCTGACTATATAGAAAACGAAGGTAGGAATGTTTATATATCAAAGCAGTATTTTAGTAGATCGTGACACAAATCTTCAAATAAGAAGTACCGGGAACATGTATATTCCACATTTTACTACATTTATTACACTTCACAAACTGACATGTATACGTACGGTATATTGACACGCTATCAAGATTTACATTTCAAAAGCACGATTTTCTCTCACTATCAAAAGACGTATTATTTATGGCGGGGAAACTGAAATTGAATAATTTTTTTAAATGTAACCCTTAACCTAGTAAAATTTCAAAATATGAGGTGTTGCTTAATTACAGGCAAATGTTCAAAACATTTTCACATTTCAGTGAAACTCATACTGTACACATGTCATAGAAAGAGTGAAAGTGGAATGTCGTTCGTGATAGTCGCAACAATGCTTTTGAACGAACTTAAAATTTGTGAAAATCTTCTCAATTAATCAATGCGACCATCACAGGCTAGCACTACAGGTACATTATATTGAAAATCCTAGACGTATTGTGCGCGTTATGTTTATTGAGATGAAATTTGGAAATACATGTAGTTATAGTGTCGACTTGAAATTCACGTCTTTCAAGATGCCTGTGTGATGTGTAGAGTTGGGTGACTGTTGAATGCCAGGGAATATTCTCGATGAAATGATGAATTGAATATAGGTGCGTACTGTACCTATGCTGCATTGAAGAGCTGAACAAAAGAAGAATAAGGAAGTTAACGTAAATGAATAAAAGCTTTCTACAAGGAATGCATTTCTCTTAAACGTCTAACAATTAAAAGTACTCGTATAGCGAAATAAGGAAAAACGTCGACTAACATGCAGGATATATGCCTGTTAAGGGTTTGTATTACTTTTCTCATTAATCGTTGTAATTCGGATGTTAAGACACTGACCTAGGTGATATTGCACAAACATCATTTTTGAACTATCATGTAATTATCAACTTCATCATCACCACTACCGCCTACATTTTTCGAACACAACCTTTCGGGTAAGGCGGGCTTTTGTACAATATATGAAATAGCAAGCATCTACGTGCAAAGTGTCGGAAAGAACACGTAAGATTTGCTTTGAGGTGTACGTACTAATAAGGTTGCTCCTACGTTCGCGCATCACGGCCCCTTAGCCTGCTCATCATCCTACCACGTGACGCACAAACAAACAACCAGGTAACTATATAAAACGCCGACTTTTCTACCTTCAGCATGGTACTTTACAAACTTTATCTGAGTGAACGGATTGCATTTTTTTTTCCGTTTCGGTGTGTTGCGTTTAAATTTAAGAAGCTAAGGAAGAGACGCCTTCACCTCATCACTGAGAACGTATCTTTCAAGTTCAAGGGACTTTACTTGACAATTTCTAATCGAGGTAAGCACATTATATTTTATGTTTATTTTAATAAATAAGCTTAAAAATAAAAGACTTCTTCTACAGCATTTTCGAATTGGATTTCGATTCATGTATAGCATCCTAATTTTTTTCGGAGAATTGCATAGTATACTCCACAACACGCTGAATATGGAAAGTTTCAGATCTCGCTATATCTAGGATTCTGTGTTATTTACTTCCAAATGTCCCTTCTGGCGTTTTAAAAGTTTTCCTTGTCAACTTAACCGTGCTAGGGTCACACGTATGTGTGAATTTATAAAGTATCACGAAGACATTAGGCATTCTTGAATTGTCAATTCTGGGAGTGTTGTTTGGCAGCTAGCCGTATTTGAACAATAGTCTATTAAAAAGGTTATTTGAATTTAAAAACTCAGTAGTACGGTATATTCTGTTAGTTTTTTCATTTAAATGTCATCATCGTAATTTTAATAACAGAACTCTAGACTACGGTGCCTCATATTAATAATGGATCATTACAAATGACATCGTTTCACAAAATTATTCTTGCAAATTCTTAAAAATGATCGTCACGATCTTTACGATTTAAAATACGATCTAAAGAAACATGGTTTGATGTTTTGCATCTTTAAATTTTGGATAATACACAGCGATTCTTTATTTTAAGCTTTAAGTAGCATTAAGTAGGCCTAATTAGCGTAAATTTTTTTTAAGAAAGATGACATATCATAAATTTTTTCCACGTATAAAATAGCGCCATAACATATAATAAACTTAGAATTGACTGAATTTATTGTTTCCTTTAAAAGCAATTATTTACCTTGAATTTGTTGCAGAAAATAATTATTCGTTTTACCATATTTGATCAACTGCTCGAAAATATGCATGTATTTAGAAATATGCATGCATGTTTACCTGCATCGTGTAAAAGCATGAAATTTAATCGTCAATGCACATTTCCTTCAGAATTTGGGAATTAAATATGAAAATTATTCAGTGAATCCTATCTGTGATTATTTGAATCAGGTCTATTTAGAGTCTTTGTATTCAGAAACAAGTGAGAAATGTGTAATGCAATGACTTAATTTGTTCCAAAAACCACATGTAAAACTGCTATTGTATTACAATTTCATAATAACTAACCGTAACCGCAATTCGGCACACTTGTTGCATTTTTTTACGAAATTAATACTTTTCTTTCCATATCCGACACATTTCATTTCTTGTATTATTATATTAAACATAGTTCATAGGATGAGTAATTAATTTTCAAGTTGAGGATAAATATCTGCACAATAATGCTTACGCAGAATACTCGTTTAACAACAATTTTATCTTTATTATAGAACTTTCAAAGATCGGACAAGATGTACAGATTAATATTAGCAGGTATGTGGTTTTGTTTAGATTGAAATTTTAATAGTAAGTGCAGTTGGTCTGACTCTCTAGCTAACTATCAGAGCTCTTGTATTGCTATGAACTGGGAATCCATTAATCTTTGATGACCTATAAAACATTCAAGATTTCAATCAAACTGTCGGCTGAAATTTATTTCCCTTCGTTATTTGTATTTGTACTCCATTTAAGAGTGAAAAATCTCATTCAGTTTAATTTGAGAAATCCTTTATAAATCTCCTGAAGCAGTCCTATTTCGACCGAAAATTTATGAATTTAAAGTTTTATGTCATGATGTCTACATAATGTTTAGCACATGTGCACCATGTGTGTTTTGGGTGACATAAAAGCTATAATTTATTTATTTTTATAATGCCACTCCTGCTACTACGTTGGAATGAAAACATGATGGCTTACCCACTTTTATGACCTCTGAGATAGTCTGAAAACCAAGCATTATGTACATGTACCAGATTTTCATGTGTAATGTCGAGCCGCAGATAATTCTTGCAATTTCGCTTTCGCAACCTCAGTACAAATATGTTGTGGGCGACCAGGAAAACGTTTTGCACTTTCATTACATCGCAACACGGTTCTTTAGGGTTTCAACCAAATTGAAGATCCGAAGATAGTTTCATAAGTCTCCTATAGTGAGGTGAATGGAAATCATCTTATCATCATCCCACTTCTTCAGAAGTGCTTTTAATTGCGCAAATACTTAGCTGTGTCCCATAGTACATCGGTAGCTTTACAGATTAATTAACATCGAAATGTAGGTCAATGTACTTATTTAGAGGACAAGGTAGATTTGCATTTTATAATAGTAATGCATAGAAGAACAAATACAGTATAGGTTTGATACTCTAATTTGCGACTTAAACACGACAAATGCCAAAAGCACTTGCTGAAAATATTTCTATAGCTGTTTCAAATATACCAAGTTGTTGACTTAAAAAAAAACATTTATATTAATAAAATAGTTTTCTTAATAAACAAATTTAGTTAATATAAAATTTGTTCATTCTGGAATAAATTAAAATTACATTTTATTGACAACAATTCCATAATTTGTTATTCATATTCATATGGTTTAAATATATCGCGTTATTTGGTCTTGCGTAAACTTTCTTTTCTGACTTCCAATTTTTTTTTAGTTTAATGAGGTAATCTTTATGGAAAACTTAATCATTATACATGTATACTTCAATGTCTAGGTTTGCGAATACATTTTTTCAAACGCACGCATAAACAGTATATAAATATATAGTTCTGTCTCTATAATAATTTAAGTAAATGGAGAATTATTATAATTACAGGAAAGTTTGGAAACTGTATTTCAGGAAAATACGACGTACTTGCATTCTCATTATGGAAATTTCTTTCATAAATAGGCGAAGTAAAATATTTTTCCATGGAGTTCTTAATTGGCCGTATTTACATATACATGTTTGTTTTTATAGGCCGGATCGTAGAAGCATTTTGCTTCTTTTGCACATTTTTCCCCGTATTTATACTGTATGTATATGAGGTTATCAAACTTAGTATGCAATGGATGCATCAATTGATGACTTACACGTAGGTGTCAAGTGCATATTTCCTTGAAACGAAAATGAACCAGCATTAATTATATACAGATTTTATTTCATGTCGTGACGGCTAAGAACTAATTCAGGGAGCTTGTTTAGAGTGGAAAACTCTTGAGTCTATTATTTGGCTTCTTCGTGTAAGAACAAGCACGACTACCTTCATGCCGTAAAATGCCAGCTATAAATGGCTTACAGAGAAATTTATGGAAAAATGAAATTTGGTCTCTTGTAGACTCAGTTGTCCAAATTTAAACTTTAAGTTCCTTGGTTCTCCTGAGATCGACTAACAATTGTTAAGGGTATAGAAAGTTTGCATGGTATATCGATTAGAGTGAGAATTTGCAATGAAGTTAATTGTTGTACTTTTTAAGTACAATGTAGGGTAATAAAACATCTATAGGATTTAGCACAGGAACACTTGAGCGTAGATTAAAGTCAGAGTAGCCAAATGATGATTGATCGTTGTGCTTATAAATGAAAGGATTAATTCGACTCTAAAATACCTTGAATTACACAAGTAAATCCTTACTGCATAAGTGTATCTTGTTGGTAAGATACCATAGACCTCATTTCAAAATGATGTAATTCTTAAAATTGGGAACGTGCATGCTTTTCTTAGAAATTTTAGAATTAATACACCTACATAACGTACGTAGAATTTCTCATCATTGCTTCGTGACTATTTAATTACAGGTTTTTTTATTTGACTTTAATGTATATGGGTTTAGAGATTAAAGAAATTTATGGTTAACCATTAAAGAAAAATTAGCTGCAAGATAAAAAAGAAGAAAGTTTAAAAAAGTAAAGAAGTCAAGGATGTCAGGATTATACGAGCATTGAAGATCGTTATTAAACGAACATTTCTTTCTCAGTTGGTTTTCATCACCATTTCATCAGCGTGTATAGTTACGCCACGATTTAATTGGATAAAATTAATACAAACCTGTTGCTCGTAGAAAATAGAGCTATGCCCGTATGATTATGAATTTAATTTTAAAATGTAATTGGAGGTTGTAATCCAAATCATGCAATCTTAAAAGCAATTAGATAGCCATTTTTCCAAATCACAAGAGTATAACATTTTAAATTAGCATATTTTCATGAAGGATTTTTAACATGCGTAATTGCAATGTGTAAATTAATCTTAGCATTTGCTTTAAATTCAACACTATCAAACAGTTCCAAAATTAAACTTAAAAATAAGAAGATATGCGGTGAATGTACGCTCTACATGATTGTTATGTGCATATGATATACAATATATTGTACATGTATGATCCTAAATAGCACACTATTTTTTCTTAACAGTCTCATCTTGATTTGAACTGTTCAAATGTTCACCTTATTGCAAGTCATGTTATGCTCATAGAAATCATAAGATATTTCATTTCATCTGGTCCCCTACATAGTTAATAATATTATTTTTTGAAGCGAATGATACTTGGTTAACGTAAAACTTTATTTCCGCATTCAATTTTTTATTTGATGATTATAAGATGTTCATGAACACTACCGCGTATAATTGAATATGCAATGGAGAAGCTCGATGACTGACGGGTAGTTGAGCAGTTGCATAATGCCAAACATACAATTTCGGCAACTTCTTTAAACCATGTTGACGTGCGTTGATATGAAAACTTCAGCATTTTAAAACGATGCATAATTATTTGGTGATGTAACATGAAATTTGGAATTTCCCCTTGTTAACTCATGTGTGGTGCCATTAATATTAATAAGTAGCAGTTCCTCGTCATTATTGTATACGATTATTTACTATTTTGCGAGGTAAAAACACACGTGCATTTTCATCCTGTTCCTCATATCGTGATGAACCCAACTTAATTAATTCGTGGTCGTGAAAGAGTGGCATGAACTTGGACATTAATCAAATTAAGCCGATTACTTGGGTCACGCAAACATTTTGTGCAGTGCATGTTTAGGGTTGAATTCCAGATGAGTTTTTTAGTAGCAAATTCGAGAACATAGTATCGAAACTTGGCGCATGGATAAATGCAATCGGACGCTTGACAAAATATATACTCAACATTAGTCAAACCGAAAATTAGTCAAAATTACAAATTTGTATGTTATGCTAAAAAAATTTGTAGAAAACATTAAACCATAAAATGTATAAAAAAAGGATTCCTATTACAAATTCGGTGTTAGCATTCATTTTCAAACGCCCTGTTTCACAAAATTCGCATGCAGGAACGTGTCAAAGGCTTAACATTGCGCTTTACATTTGTTATTCAACTTTTAAAGTTATGATTTCCATTGTTTATCTTTGTAAGAATTACTTTTAGAATAGGAGAGTATATGGAAAAGGAAAATTTCTCTAAAAAAGCAAATATACGTTTTTAGAACTTTATTTCTTAGATAAATTTGACATAAATGTAGCCTAATCCTACATACATGTACACTTCGGCAATATATTTAGGGAGATTCAATTTCGTTATAGACATTGTACATCTATAATCAGGAAGGGCGTTCCAGAATTGACTGCAATCCAATTTTCATTCTTTTTGCCATGGAGTGAGCTTCCCTTTTCAAATTGGCGGCTACCTGCTCTTATAGTTATAAATCTCATATTTCCCAAAGACCCATACCATAGTTTTTAAACTTGAGGGTGTTGCGCGAATTTTGGAAGCCCCCATGGCGATTTCTGGAATGTGACTCCCCACTGCTTCTATTATAACACCAGCCACGCATGGGAGGTGCATTTTTCACCGTAATATTGTAGATACCATATGGCAGGTGATTGTCCGTTAAAATTTCCGCATGTGGTCAAATTAAGTTAGTTTCTTCGGAAGGAAGAAAACGAAAAAAAGCCATGAATTAAGTCAAAAGTTTTGTTCTCGCTCAATAAACAAGGCCATACCAACTGCACCAATACGTGCATTGATTAGAATGACATAATCACTTTGGCTATTCTTTAACCAATGGTTCAACTTTAATTTATGAGTGTTTTTTATTTTTTGTTTGCAGTTGTAGCGTGTTTTGTCCTCGCCGAAGCTCGAAGTATTGTAAGTATAATAACATTATTTTCATTATTAAGGTTATCTGCCTTGTAAACAGTCATATTTCCGGAAGTATGCTAGGTATTGTATATTCATCAATTGATTATTAATTTCATCAGCAATTTTTTTTCCGAACAATGTGTTTTTCACATGATTATATGAGAAACGAATGAAGAAAATCTTCAGTTTTTTTTATGAGTTTTCGAATAGCTTTATAAAAATTCAATACACGAGTGCAAATCTGACAAGGCCATATGCAGTGCAGCTACAGTGGTGGGACTTTTATGATTTCAGTCTTATACAAAAATATCTATGACTGCAAGCTATTATGACTCTCTTATTATATTGTGGTAAACTTTCACGATGGAGAAAGCGATTACGCAACTGCAAAATGCCATCTGCACTACCTGTCAGATTTTCTTTATTATGCGTCATGCATTCTGGTTGGGAACTACTGAATTATCTGCTAACAAGACATTGTTTTGAAAAAAAAAATACTTGTATATCTGAATTGAAAATTCGAAATGATCTCTTGATGAATGGGTTATATGCATTGTTGGGAAACCAACCATATTCTTCATGTCTCAAGTAGGCCAAACTGCATTTCTGAAAACATTTTTGAGCTTGATATTTTGCATTTTTTGTTGTTGTGACCTTTCCTTTTTTTATAGATATTAGGGTTTATAAATACTGACTAGTATACTGTATAATTTAAATACCCAAAAGAGTACGGGGATAACTATATACAGTATATACAGTAACTTTCTTAAGAATATACATGTAATCAAATTTTTCATTTTGATTTTCATACCTTTATTAAATATACAGCAGCTAGCGATATACTTGTTTATACAAAATTCCAAATGTGACGTACGTGAAGAAGTCAGATGTGTTCTGAAATTTTACGGGAAGAGATGCGTTGATTAAATCAAAATTACACAGCGCCATTTTCTGCATTTTTTATGTACGCGAATAAGCAATTCTTTCCATTCTTTATTTTCAACTTGGTAAACCATTCTCTGTGCAGTTTTCTTGATTTGCATCATGGTAATTCAGTATAGTAACCATATACCTACTTATCAAAATGCATCTACTTGAATTAGGAGTGCTGACTCACTCTTTGAACAAGTACATGTATCCAAAACACTTTTTGAAAGCATATATCCTTCAATCAACTTTCCGAAGTATTTTAACATTAATGTCCTACAAAATGCATGCGCATAAATTGCAGCATCACGGCAGCTCTTCCTTGAACTTCTCCAAAAGTAAGGCTGTTAAAGAATGGCGAGTAGCCTTTAGTTCAGCTATATACCAACCCTTTTGAAATTCGCTAATATTGCAAGAAAAAGGATAAATGTTAAGAGGTCAGTTTTTGTATAATGACTGTGAATCTCTTTGGGATCAAAGGTTTCAAAATTGTACGCTAGCTGCAGAAACCACTGCAGATTTATTTTTCTGAAAATAAAAACCACCAGTATATGTAGGTTGCAGGTTAATGCAAAACTAATAGTTTAGAAATGGTGTGCTATTTTTCAAATTAGATAGAAAAGGTTTTTTTTTGCGATTTAAAGTCGTCTTCGAGCAATTTTTTAGTATTTTACGTAGAAAATTGAAAATAATTTTTAAATAAACGCTAGTTTGACGACCATTTGAGAATTAGAACGCCTTCTGTTGTACGAAATATGTATTTGCTTTTCATCAAATGCTTTTTTCGCAAAATGAGACAAGACTCTTGCATTTGAATTCTTTTCCTTATCAGAACTCGTGTACATTCATTCACCATGATCAGAATTTACACCATAATTCAAATGTGCTAATGATTTCGCATTTCCAAAACCTAAGTCTGACTGCTCTTGACACAGTTTACCGTGATATACGTCTGTCCTGGAAAATAGAGGTTAAACATACCATATTTTAAAGAGAGGATGTTTTTACACGTAGGCACATAGGCACAATTTGTAAACGCCACGTACGCTCGCAACTAGTTGTAATTTCAATTACAATTATAAAAGTTCTCACGCCATACAAATTGTTTGCATTATTAACCTTTGCTTTCTTGTACGTTATGAAGACTGCTATCGATGGGCTCATGCAACAAAAATTTGCAATTTTCACATTTTTGGTTTTCTTGAGAACTCAAGACAGGGGAAAGTGAAATATGTTTACGGGCAAATTCCTTTTACCTTTATGTTCCATATTTCAAAGGCGTCAAGCACATTTTAACTACCCAGGTTACTTTTATGTTATCTTAAACTGTCAGTACGTTTGATGATTTGTACTGATGTAGGATCAGTTGTGGTGACCCTTAGATAACTTAAGTTAGTGCCAACTTTACGATTCCTAAAATCTTATCAAAAGTAACGAGTGGGGTTTGGACCTAACTAACGGTAGTTACGATGATATAATTTGTCTTGTTGATCCTCCCCTTTTCTCGAATGATGTCTACAGAAAAATGTCTGGAACAGGGAAAGTCGTTATATTTTTTTTTTCGTAGCCATAATGTGTTCATGATTTAGGTCAAGGCGGTGGATGGGGGTAATTGTGGATTGGAATGGAATTTGGGTTAGGATTTATGTACAGTATATGCCTTTACCAGAGGTATGGTCTGGGTTAAGATTTTGTTATAACTTATAGGATAAGAATGGGTCGCTGCTTACGCCAAAGCCCCAAAGGCATTAGTTTTAAATGAACCGTGCAACTATACCAACTTTATAATTGTGAATATATCCTTATATCACACATGTCTATGTTATCTTCTAACAGAGCAAAAGACAAGCCTATGTATTGCCAGCCGGAGCTCAAGAAGTCGTTGGTGATATCAAAACAACATTTTCGTGTAATGATAAAATCTATGGTTATTACGCTGACATCGACAATGAATGGTAAAATCCTCGATACCATGTCCACAAAACTATTGGTTTTCGTGCATTCAGAAGCTAATTTGCATCTCCTTAATATTTTAGCAAAATCTTCCACGTTTGCCTTCCGGTAACTTTCCCTGATCAACGGACCGAAACGTTCACTTTTAGCTTTTTCTGCGGCAATCAAACAGTGTTCGATCAAGAATCTCTTGTTTGCGCTTATCCAGAGGATGCCATTCCATGCCAGGACGCTCCTCTCTTTTACCTACCAATCAACGAAAACTTCGGCAAGGATGTATGGCACACCACTAATCGCCCAGTTCCTGGCTATTCTGATCGCCAAAAGAAATAAGCATTTTTGATCGAACGTAATTTTCACGCTTCTCGATCAAACGAGAACTTCCATTTCGTACAAGTGACAACTGCTTTCTGCCTTTTTATTAAATTGTAATTGACCGGGGCCTTATCGATCATTTGTTTTTCAGTTGTAAAACGCCTTTGCCATATTATACGCGAATCGTTGAGGCCTTGGACGATTCCCTAAATGTTTACACTTTAATGCAATTAGAACATTGGTTTTATTCGTACATGCTATGCATTTGAAGCGTCGTCTTGCCTCGTGTTTTAAACGGGACAAAACAGCGTTTTTGTACAGAAATTGAATAGGATATGTGTTTATCATTTTGCATTGCAATACTGGCATTCGCTTATACATGTAACTCATCATAAATCGAATATATTCTAGCTCTTGCATGTTCGGTTGCTTTATTAAATTTGATCACTTTCCATGAATGGGTATCAAAGGGTCGATGGTTTGGATGGTAAATGAAGTGATTAAAATGGGTAGTTATATTATTTTTCAACCTGCGTACGTGTGTTGCTAATGTACCATAGACCTGCATGCTCTTTGGAGGGGAAAACAAACTAATTCCAATTTGTACAACCTTTCATCCATTTCATTTGTATACACTGCCAACTGCTGCCATCTTCTCAGAAACTATGCTTTAAATGATATTAAATACGCATCGACCACGCGTCTTGTGTGTCAATTTCTTTCAATTACAATGATTTTGGCTCGAAAAGGTTAATTACTTCTGTGATTTGGGTAAATAAAGATCTAAGAATACTTAGAAAAACTACAGACTTTGGCCTTGATTTGTTGCTTTATTTTTTAGAAAGTATACCTGTTTTTTTAATTTTTTTTTATTAAAATAGGGGTGATGATTTGAAGTTGATAATAAGCATGGATACTTTAATTGTATATTACAAATAAAGTTAAGCCTTAAATTGGTAATCTGTATTGGAATATTTGTACATTGACTTAATTTGATCGTTCGTGATAATTGTTGGTGTTCGATCATGTATCATCTGTAGGCCTATATGATTAGTGAACAATAACACCTTGGAAATCCTCCGTGCACTTTAGAAGCCACTTTTAACCGCTGGTTAACGTAATTAATAAGTGCTTAACCGGCCTTTAAAAATTGTGCCTCCTAAAATTGTTTTTATGAAGTAAACCTGGGATAATCCGGAAAGCCCAACTTTCCATTGCACGCAGCAAGGACGGGTTGAGGTAAGCAACTTATGTTGCAATTATGTGTCAAGGCTAGGAAATACATTATAATTAAAAAAATAGCTAATATGTACTGTATGAGAAGCCATTGAGCAATTAGAATAAAAAGGAAAATTGTCCACGATTTTTATTTGCAACATATAGTTAAAGTCAGCCATGCTGATGTGCAAAAAAACCATAGAATGTAAATTTTTTTCGCAACATGTAGTGTTTTCTATGTGACTGGACGTGTCCAAAAAAACATACATGTACTTGTACATGTCTACACTCTCAGCATAATGATTCCGCTTATTTCATAGTTGGGTAATTTATATGATCTTTGCGTGCAATTTCCAAGTATTGTGCTGATGTTTATTCTGTACGCCTATTGAATTTTAAAAAGCCACTAGACATATGGCTATTGATTGATAAACGATGAAATTACTCGTTGGACTTTTTTTACTTTTTCTCTGAAGACAATTTTCCCTATTTTTAAGAAATACTCGTCTAAGTCTATCATAATTGACATTTTGCAACTTGTGTTCTATTTTCCTTTTAATTAGTGACAACATCCACTAGTGTAGTTATTGAATGGGAACTTTATTCGATGCATTTTGAGTGGAAAAGGAATTACCAATATTACAAATGTTCAAAAATGCAGTGAAAATTGAACATAATTGTATTAATCCGGTCGATAATGTACAATATACGCTTTACATGTAGGCTACATGTACGACGCGTATATACTGTATACACTAACAGAGGGTATCACAGTTCACTGAAACAGTTTCAATCAAATTAGGCTGTCAAAAGTTCTGTTGAGTTTACCTCGTTTAAAGTTAATTCAAGGAAGGATTTTACACAATACTAGGGTAAAGGTGAAGTGAAAGTTTCAGCGTTGCAATTTTTTATGAGGATGCGCTCAATTTCAATGCTTTATACTGAAGAAATAAAAATAAACTATATAGCAGGAACAACGCTTTGAGAAAGGGTCTCTATTAAAATTCCTTAAGTAAAAACGTTGACCTATCAACCCGAAAATGTAAATAAAAACCTGCATGTACATACCGAACTTCTTCAGCAATATACAGTGTATCTAGGTGAACGAAACTGATGTTACTAGAGGCTGTCAACTACATTATTTTTAAAATATTATTACTGCTATAAATGGAATGTTAATAATAAACCCTATTGACACTAAGAATATTAAGAATGTTTAAAAAAAATAGGTTGCAGCTCATGGTAATTTTCCAACTGAATCTCGGTGTACGTTGTTATAATTTAGGTCCATGTTTATTGCTATAGCTGAATAATAGCTGTGCCTAGACCCTAAAGACCTTTCAAAGATGTTTCAAAATTTAACTTCCATGACCAGAAGTTACCAGATTCCCTGCCTGAATCACTATGGCCAAAGTTGTCCGAGTTTATTGGCAGCAGGAGTTGGGTTGTGATTGTTAAGACTGGTTTACGTTAAGTATCCTGGATAGTGAGGCGAAATAATAGTGACAAATGTTTTACCCGCTAACCATGGACAAACATCAAAAGATAAGATTCTGATTGTATAATGTGCAGTTTGGGTTTCGCATTGCAAAGCTTATGAATATGGTGCTAGAGGTACAATGATTTTAATATCCAATGTTCGAATCACTTTTACACTTGAAATAGCCAATTAAAATTCCATAATTCCAACAGCAATTATTACAATACGAAAATAGGTGTATTGTACAAGTTGTATTTGGCCAATGGAGCGTTATGGTATAAATCACGTATAAAGACAAAAAAAAATTATATGACCAAAAGAACACAACATTGAAAAAATTCCAAAACTTCAATTTATTTTAATACTACAAAGATTCATTAAAATAAATCTACAAATTACAATTGAAGTCAACATGGACGCCAATTTCTGGGTGCTTGGCAAACCATCAAATTTTGAAGAATTATGGTGACACTTTCTTAGTAGAGTATCATCGAAAGATTTTTGGAAGTAAGATACATGTATATTACATTCATTAACTAGACTTTCAGATTTAAATTTAGTATTCGTGTTTCTCAAAACTTGTTTCTGAAGACTTGAATTTGTTCAAGGCTTATGCTGATAGACATTTTTGTATGCCCTAGTTAACAGTTTTATGAGATTTAAAGTTCAATATAGTTTTTGCCACATGGATTATCTGCAATTCAGATAATAGCACAGGGTTCTTCCCGATAAATGGAGTAAAACGTTTTGCATTTTTTTTGATGCTATATGTTGGTTAAATACATATGCTGCTTTGTTTCAATTCACCTCCAGATCTTAAGTGAATGGACTATGATGCTATAATGTAATACAGGCATGTACATGTATATAAAGTGAAACTATAATTTTATGGATACAGAGTTACTTTTATTATTCTTCCACTTGTGCTACTAAAAAATCCCGTTTATGAATTATGTTGAAAATCACACGAATATACAGTATTTTTACTATCAGATGTTATGGGTGTAATAATCAACAATTACAAATCTAACCTTTTATAGTACCCTGGCCTCGTGGACAGAAGTTGCAGCTTGAACTTCTTAGTACCACACACTGAAGGTCTGTGGAATACAAATCCATAATTTTAAAAATTTGGCGCCCATGGAAATAAAGAAATCATGTAATACTGGCATCTTGCAATTAAACTGGTATGTTGGCAGCATGAACTTTAAACTATACACGTATAAACGTTGCAGCCATACTTAAAAAATATAGGTTAACTTAAAGAACAAATTAAACAAGTTGAAAATATCTAAATAGAGCTCCCATAATGTGTGTGAAACATCCATATTATTCACACTAAAGGGAGAGTTAATGACTTCATTTGTAGTCAGCTGGGGAACAAAATTGGTGGTATGCAAGTAAAAAATCATAAAAAAACTGTACTTGACATTATGAAGCTACCACAGAAATTCTACTTCATTTAAAACAACTACAGTAAATTGCCACAGCTATTTTCAAAGAAGCTCATATAGCAATTTACAGTATATTATCTTTATCTCACACATTTGTATTTTTTTGATAATTCATTACTTGCTGGTGCCTACATTTTGCATAAATAATAAAATCGAATCTTATCTAGACACGCAGATGTACATACTGTACGTACAGACGAATACAACGAAGCAATAAGAAACCTGAATTTTTCAAATGTGGAAAAAGTAGAGAATGTCACTGACGTGAAAGTTCAAAATAATTGACTATGAATTTAAAAATAACCAGAATCCTTATACATCTTGTGGTCCTGTGGATTTATGATTTCATCAGATGGATAGAAACATTGATGTTCAAATAGTAGTTTGAGGTTGAGATGATGGCATCATCGGACCTGAATCGCTCGGTAATGTGTATCCTTGTACAGACGTCGGGGGTGGCATCTGAGGACCTAAAATATTAATAAAAATAAGAGAGCGTACGATGAGAAATGTCCAACACAGGCGAAAATACTGAGGAATGGTGATTATTTTTATAAATAAGAATTTAATGATATGTGGTTAATATAAATAGAGCTACACCAACCAGTACGTTGGCAGTTGATAGTCACACAAAGGTGTTCAACCATTAATGGTTAGTCCCCAATGATTCAGACCAATTTGTGATTCTAACAATATGCTAAAGTGTAGTTTTATTGCCATTGAGAAGCGTACATTTCAGAAAACTAAAGCATGATCTGCTGTCGAAAAAAATAATTAAGGACAGTCGTGATTCATATAAAAATAATAATAATATTGAACTCAATTTTGTCGATTCATTTTGAGCGTTGCTAACATATTCATGCTTTAGCTTTCTTATGATGCATCTGTCAATTGAGATTTTCAGTGATTAAAAATGCATTTGGAAGACTTCATCAGATTCAATAGCGCGCACTGTCATTAACGCGTTTGAGGATATCAATTAAAGATTGCGGAAGCGATGATGGTATCATAGTGTGGGTGTGGAATACATACGCGTTTCAGAAGAGCGTAGAAAGGGTCCCAGAGTTTGAACGGGCAGTTTTAAAATATGCAAATAGCTGGTGTACATAAATAACAACATCAAAAACAGCCATGTAAATCTCAACGTGCTGTTATTATGGACAAAAAGTATCAAATAATAATAAAAGGTGACACCCACCCTTGACAAGTTAATAATATAAACATCACACACTCACACCCAACTTTTATGCAAACTTGTAATGTACCAATATGCCATCATTCATTTACATGGTATGCATAAATGAAAATGAGGAAAGTAGGCCTAATGATTAGGTAATTATCACATTATCAATCTAAAATGCTTCTTGAAAGGCCATACATCAGCATGCAATTAGATGCTTTACAAATCTTTCAAATAACCTTTGAAGAGCACAGTTCGTATGAATGGGTAAAGTTTGATGCTAAATAAAAGCGACATTTGGAAGGTGATGCTATCAGACAAATATCCTTTCCATGAAAAAAATCGCAATACACAGATAGTTCAGCGGGATAGATAATATGGGAAAACAGGACAATTGCTAAATTCCAAATAAATTAGTAGCTTGTTCATACGTCCAATTTGCAAATGTTCAAATGGATATATAGCATTATATCCATTTAAATAAAATCATGTTAATTGAAAGAAGTGCTCAGTGTCTTTATAAAGCTTTGCTTGAAATTAAGTAAACTCATACGAAGATCTTGGATATATTGTAACTGGATTAATAATTAAAAACTGCAGATTTGACTAAAAAACCCTATGGTTTGATTCATAACTTTTTAAACCTTTTCATTTTAATAACTAATAACTCAAAAATAATCTTGATCAATCAAATGTTTCAAAAACAAATGAAGTGTAGCTCATTTAATTAATAATTTCTAACATTGCGAATACGTAATTCAAACAATATCATATGGTGGTAAAACTTTAAAAAATTATATCCAGGGTAATTTAATATATTATTTTCAATAAAGCAACCCTTGTTTAAAACTGTAAGCACGTAATCTAAAATACAAATAATATCACTTATAAGGAATTTGTGCAATGCATGCTAATTCACTTCAGGCAAGTCAGCAATATAAAAAACACCATCAAACACGCACTCTTTGGGCACACCAAGACCTTCATGTCCATAACAAAGCATTTTATCATAGTAAAATAGAAATGTGAAACGGAACTCACCTTGAAGAGGCACTTGTGGTGGACCGGGTATACCGACTGATTGAGGTGGCGAAGTTGCAGGTCTGACCCCCAAGTATGACTGAGGTCCTGGATGAGGAATGGGAGGCCCGGAGTGCATGGGTGCAGCCATGGATCCATGAAGAAAGGGTTGGTGAGGTTGGGGTACGGGGTGTCCAGGCATGGGCATTCGCAGGGGACCAGATGATCCCAACCCCATTGAGTGGGAATTAGGAGGAGGTCCCCCTGGTCCCATTGGCATGAGGGGTGGCCCCAAGTGAGGCGCTATGTGCATTCCCATAGGACCCATGGGCGGACCTCCAGCAATTGGAGTCAATGGAGTTGTGACCGGTGGGCCCATTGGTCTTTGCGGTCCTACTGGAGCCGAGTAGGACGGACCTAGTGGAGGTCCCATTGATGAAGGTGTTGTGATTGGCAGAGGACCAGGTGGTCCATTGGTGGATGGAATGGGTCCTAATGAAGTAGGGGACTGTAATGGAGGTGGAGTTGGTGGTGGGGGTCCTTGCAACTGACCTGACATGGACACCATGGTGGTACCCTGAGGGGATGGAGCAGCTGTCCCTTGGGACAAAGGCTGGGGTCCTGGGACACCTAAACAAGGATGATAAAGAAACCCTCGACAATTCTAACCAGGGAGAGAGTGTGCTATCTTGTGTGCAATGGGCTTGCCACAAAAGAAACACAAATAAGAGCAAATCACTGGCAGTGACTGTAAACCTGCAAGATTTAGGCATTGAAGAGTATGGATCCTTAACAACACTTTTAGAGAAGCCTAAAAAGCAATTTTGTAATATATTAACTTACTTTATCTCTAATCTTAGGTAAGTTAATTAAGATTAATGTGCAATCATGGACTAATAAAAAATATCACAATTTAAATTCTATTATCTTAGATAACGTTTAGTATTTTTAATGTTTCAATATTTCATGTAATTTCTCATGTTAAGAATATTTTGTCAACTTGAAACAAGCTGAGGCTTGATTCTATCTCAAAATATTATGCACCTGAATTAAGTGTGAGACGTTTTATAAAATAGATTCATTTCTGATTTACAGCCAATTTTATAAAGCACACAGCACCTGCAGGTTTACAGACAACCAGCAGTGCATTAGCAATAGTCTTACTGCTGATAATGACAGCATGCTACTCACATTTCAATTTAAAGTATACAACAAAAAAAAAGTAATAGAAACAGACATTAATAAAATTACTAAGAATACACGCTAAAATAAATATAAAGGAACAGAACTACAAGAACTTGCAGGTTTGAACTGCTTTTAATAGTAAAACAAAAAATATGATAAACATGCGACAGTAATTCAAACTTTTCCATGCATTGCACATTACAAAGAAAGAAAATATAAGGTTTACATGACATTCTATGACAGAAACTATTGCATTGCACATTAACAGTAAATAATTACTAACTCGTGGATTAGCAACCAACACCCTTGGCTAGCAAAATTTGTATTTATCAGTTCTCCCCACAACATCTTAAGTTATCCTGCGTCTATTCTCTTAATTAATAGTTTGAACCCCATTCCCTGTCTGAAAAACATGTGCTGCAATTTGGCCACCTTATTTCAAATATAAATACAAGTGTTGAACGGTTGTGACTTTAGCTCTGTCTTGTTGACAATGTTCAAAACAAAGGTGTATTAGGCTTCTATATAAGGCTCAATAATTGCTACCACATTCTGCACACAGCTATCTTAATAATATGGGTGAGTACACCTTTATAAAGATGCAAGCATAAAATGCAATGAAACACAAGTAGCATTACGTTACAATAATAATGCTTATCCAACTCAAACGTTAACTGCCAAAATACTTTTTTCACTATTCAAATGCTACACCAAGTAATAATAATAAAAGAAAGTAAAAGAAAAAAAATAAGTCATAGTACTAACTTGTACGTTCCATACTAGTCACTTATTAGCTATAGCTTTTTCCTTTCAAATTAATATGTGCGATCGTCATCCCACGAAATATTTTAACAAGGTCTGCACATTTTTAAAACTTTTCCTTGAAAACATAATTACTACAAATTTATAAGATTGTTTTAATCCTGAGGTATTTCCTGGCATCTTGGATAGTCATGAATTGAATTGTTATCATGAAGTTAATGATTCAGTTAAAATTCAGGCAATCCGTACACCCTTTGAAGTTTTAGACTAAAAACGTAATTAATTGTGTAAAATGATGTCAAATACTGAAGCTAACAAGAATTAAATTGTTTAGCCTCATTTTTTTAAAACTTCGCAATTTTATGTAGCTTAAAATTAACACTTAATTTAATTTAAATCTGAGGGTTTAGCGTAAGCTCTTGAAGCAAGATGAAATGATTTCACCAAGACATAAAAGAAATATAGCTTATGTATAATTTTTGTTATTTCCAAGACCAAAAGGATGCACAATCCTAGTTAGCAAATAATGACTCAACTTAAGATGCCTCTACGTTAGGTGATGGTTGCTGAGCCGGAGGAGGTGGGATAGGGGAAGGGATGGGAGCTGGAAGAACTGGAGAACTAACAGGCACAGGCATGGGCGGTTGAGCAGGAGAAGGGACAGGAACAGGAATTGGGACAGATACCGGGGTAGGGACAGGGACTGGAGGAGGAACAGATGGAGAAGGAGGAACTACAACAGGAGCAGGAACAGGAGTAGCAGGGATTGGAGCAGGCACTGATTGGACAGGGATGGGTAAGGGTACGGGGACAGGGACTGGTACAGGTTGAGCCTGCGGATGATGATGGGGAGGAAGTGATGTGTGATGCGGAAGTTGCGCTCTATGAAGTGTACTGTGCGGTGGAGTGTAAGTGGAAGATGTGGAATGCAAAAGTTGCGAAAGGAAAGAATTCCCATGGGGAGCTGTACCTGGGGATGGTTGCTGAATTCCTGCACTTTCCGTTGGTAATGGTGGTGTGGCAGTGCTCGGTGGTGGAACTGGTGTAGATGGTTGTGGACCAAACTGAGCCAGATGAAGCTGATGAGCTTGCTGACGAGCTCTGAATTCGGCTGCACGCAACTGCTCCATGTGAAATTGCTGGCGCTCCTGAATCAGTTGTTGACGCTGATATTCCAACTAGAAATGATTAAATATTTCTAAATCTATTTGAAAAAACGTGAGGATGGAGGTGTTAAAATAAGAATATTCCTTTTACAGTGCTAGTTAAATTTCAGTTAACCCATTTGATTTTTTAAATGTTGCTAGGTTCAACCGAAAATGTACATGTATCTCAAGAGCTTGATTTTACGCCATCATGTAGTCAAAATGATATAATTGAATGGTTTGTTTATTGTTGAAATTCCATGTCCATGTTCCAACTTCAACAGTTGGACTTAACTCTGACACATTTTATGCAGTTTCCTAATATTTCCTTTATACATATAGTACGACGATTTTTTGACTTTTCTAGGTTTCTCAACTCTACAAGAAATTCTTAAGCCAGCTAACCGTTTCACGTTCTTTATCCATGATGGCTTCGAGTTCTTCAAAGTGACGCAGCTTTATTTCAAGTTTCTTCATTTGAGTCTCCACAAGCAGCGCTACCAACGACTTAATCTTTCTTTCTTCAACGGCCGCCAAATGCTAAAGGTAATTATAACCATAATGTTGAGTGCACTAGTCTTAAAATATCTTGCCTCACACTGATACCAATGCAAGGCTCCTACCTTCGCCTTCACAGCTGCAGCCCCTAGAGCTGCTGCAGCAGCTGCTGACAATTGACCATCTTTCACAAATCGATCCTTCTCAGTTTCTATTTTCCTGGGCTCCTCCTCTTCCTCCTCCTCTTTCTTTTCTTCCTCCTCTTCCTTCTTTTCAGCATCATTTGTTGCCTCATCCTCAGTAGCCGGCTTTTTATCTTCCACCTGCTCCTTAGCAGCATCAGCGGGCTTTTCTTTTTCTTCCTTATCTTCATTCGAAACTTTCTTGGCATCAGTTTCCATTGGTTCAACCTAAAGCAGTAATATTTTTTTGGGCATCAGATAAGACAAATAGTAATGCAAAGAACATAACGTAAGATCATGTTAATGATGAAAGAAAAAATTATGAACATGCTCTCTAAAGGTATCACTTACTTTAGTCTCATCCTTTTCTGGTTGAATCTCAGCAGTTTTTTCGCCTGGTGTGGCTTCTGGTCCTGGTGACTGTTTGGCTCCATCAGTTTGTGATTCTTGATTTTCTGTACAATACAAACTTAATGTAAACCAACATGGTTGGACATTATGCATGCATTATTAGTTGCAAATAATGTAATACCAGCTTCTTCATCAGGGTTGGTGCCAGCAATGCCAGTTTTTGTAAGTCCAAATTGTGGATCACATTTCCCTTCTGCAGCAGCTTCGCTCACATTTTTAATATGAGCATCCAACAAAGCAGATGGAACCTCATCTTTAATTTTAGCAAATTCCTCTATACATACATAAAAAGATTTGAATAGTACTGTATATCTAATGTGACATAAAAAAATAAAAATAATACTGTATGATATATTACCCATAGCAGACTTGGCTGCAGCTGCAGCCACACGGGGGTCAACAACAGATGCCAAAAATGCTACTGTTGACATTATTGGATTGCCAGCCTTAGAGAATGGAATGGGTTGATAGGCCAAAGGACCTGAAAGTACATAAATAAATGGAAAATAAGAAAATGAAGTATAAAAATGTACCAATTTTTCTGCATGATAAATCCAAAATGACAGACCCAGTGCACCTCCCCCAAGGGAAGGATCTTCCAAAAACGGGTCCTCGATCGGGAGTCGAAGGAAATGCAATATGCATTCATCTTGTGTTCGACTTCCCACATGCTCACAAACTTTGTTCCAATCATCCTTGTACATCTCAAGAGCTTCCAAAAGCAATAGAGTCTCCTGTTCTGTCCATTCTCTAGTGACTGTTGCTGCTGCCTTACTCTGCAAATAAAAGAGGGTATTAAAATATGCAGTGAATTTTGCCAGAATCAAAGATTTATAATTCATTTGGCTGGTCCAATTTTATACAGTCAAATAAAGGAAATTGGTTGAAAACACAATTCTCCATTATGAAATCGCAGATATATTTGTACTAAAAAATTAGACTCATTAGCTCAGCATATAAAAGCATTTTGAATTACCTTCAGCGCAGCATTTTTCTTACTGTACTGGTCCAGTTTTAGTCCAAAATTATTGCCAGCAGCCTCCTCGGGTTTCACGTCCTTGTCCTTAGTTTTATCCAAATTCACCATCAGTTGAGCAGCTGATGGCTGAGATTACCAAATTGGTTAGGATTCTAGGGTAGTGTTTCAATGCCAAATATATACTGTACTCCGTTTTAGCTACCTGTGGTGTCTTTGGTGGATTAAGAGGCTGCAAACCAGATGGTGTGTCAGCAAGCACGTGGAAATGTGATGTGGGTGGTGGACCCATTGGAGTGGGTCTGCTGTCAGCATCTACTTGATAATTTACCAAACCCCATTGTTCTAAAAACGCATGAACTCTAAAAAAATTAAATAAAAAAATAAATTAAAAGTAAGAAAATTGATCAAATTGATGCAAGAATCGCTCAATAAACCCACCTCATTATTGCACAAACATCGCCTGCTAGATTGCGGCGACAAGCTGTGCTAGTAAGATACTCCGTAGGATTTAAGCGATAGGTGTCAATCATAAAATTTCTATACGCTAGATAGCTAAAAATGCATGAAAAATGTTATGACTGCTCAAAAACCTTTTAATCAATCCAGATAAACAGAAAAGCACTTATACATTTCTGGAGTCTTGGACTTGTTTTTAGCATTGAAAAATTCGGGCAAAGCACGTCGTTCGATGGCATGAATGCCATTGTAGTCAAACCAAGCTGAATAGCTAGGTATGATAATATGATGAGTCTGTTCAGTGACGTTGTCGTCTTGAGCATCATCTCGAGCCTTCTCAGCCTCATGATTAATCGGGGAACTAGGTCGAGATCGACTGCGACTTTCATCTTCACGTTCAACCTAAAAATTTAGTTATTTGCTTATAACAATCTAGAATATAACATCCATTACTTACAATAACTTTAAGAATAAAATACTTACCTTTTCATTATCTTCATCAAGATCTGCCACAGTACCACCTTTGATTGGTTGGAGGTCACTATCCTTTTTGGTGTTTCCTGGTGCTAAATTAAATAAAGAGGAAAAACGTCATTAGTTATGTTTATTCCACTTTACAAAACCACCCCCTAGAAACATTGGATAGAAAGCAAAAAATAACAATTAAGGAACACTTACTTGTTTTTGGAATGAGGACTTCTTGGACATTTGGTTCTGGCGTAGGATCATCCATGTCTTTGGTTGCATCATCTGAATCTTCATCCCTAACAGGCCTTCGCTTCTGTCCCATAGCAGGGCTACGACCACCACTAATACCAAATAATAATGTTTAGTAGCGTTACAAAACTTTTTTACATTTGCAATTGCTTTCTGTGACATTTCATTGGCAAATTCAATACTACAAACCCTTTCCTCCTCCTTTTATCAAAATTAGGTGATGGGGAGCGCTTTCGTTTCTTATACGGTCCTTTCTTATTTCCTCTATCAGAATCTGGAGCAGACAGAAACTCTTCAAGGGTTAATTTCATCCTTGTGACATGTTTCTTGCCTTGAGAATCTATTTCCACTTCATAATCTTCTTCATTCATAAATTCATTGAACATATCCAAATCCAATAGCCAGCGTGCATTAACCTAACAAGAGGATCAGTAAGGTTTTCAGAAATTAGCTGGGAAAATGTTTGGTCGATTTACCAAAGATTCACAACTTTAAAAAATGCAAGCTTGCCTCCCAAGGCTTGTGTTGAGGTTGTGGCGTTTCTGGCTCAAAATCAGTTTCAATATTTTGCACCCAGCTATCATGGCTAGTGATTGATATGACAACCAAATTAGGATATTATTATTTAAGATAAGATATTTAATATAAAATATTTATATAATTTGTTACCTGTCAGGGGTATACCACCAATGCAAAAGCACGTTTTTATCTCGTTTTAGAACCAGTCGCACATACTCTTCTGTAGAAAAAAATAGTTCAGTGCATTAATCAACAAACTAAAAAAACAGTAACCTTCAAATACAATAAGTTAGAACTTACCTGGGTCATGAGTTGCATTTAATGGAGGTACAGGAGGGTGAATTATATGTGTAGCATCATCAGAATTCGTGCAAATGCTGCCCTGATGCCTTTTAATGATATCGATGAGTTTTGTTTGTAGTGGTTTATCGACTTTAGAGAGAATATAAATTTTGGGCAACACAAAAAGATTATTTTGGGACAAAGTCTTTTCGATGTTCATGAACATTTCCACATTGAGATTCAAGCGTGATGGCGATTGAAAGTCGAAACGCCTCCATCCTTGATCACTTTTGAATTTGTAAACAGTTGCCAAAATATGGCACAGTGGACCATTGAGATGGAAATCCAAAAAGAGCTTGATCTGAAAAAATACAACGTAATTGAAGCAAGACTTTACGCAGGGTACCTGAAACGTTTTAAAGCGAAGCAAAAACATACGGGAAGCCTTGTTAAAGGTGGCTTGCTGACATTTTTTCCAAATGCTTCTTCTTGAAACTGTATTAGTTGAATCACCAAGGTGGCAAGGCCGTTTTTAGTTGGAGGCTCCGCTTGAGTGTACTAAAAGTGAATTAATTTATGGATGACCCTTTATACATGTACAGTATATAGTAACGGATAACCATGACTATAGAGAATAAAAAGGATTTGGGTTGCTACCAACATTTTGTATGAAATATATTTAATGTTGACTATAAGGTTATGGATTAGACAACTGAACGAATTATAGCAATAATAACATAATTAATGGTCAAATTCCTTATGAGTTCCGTCTGCCAGCAAATCACAAAGGAATGCGCCGCCGAAGCCGAGGTCATGTTCAGCGGGGTATTTCTTACAGATATCAATGTAGCTTACATTTAATACACGTACCTTTTTACAGTTTTTCTGTAACCAAGTTCTTATAGTATCAAATTGGGCGATTGTTTCTGGTGCTTCGAAAAATTTGACGTTTGGCCCACCACCTTCCTTTTTCCTGAGCAACGCCATTTTGAAGGCGTCCTTTTTGTTGCCTTCAGTGGGGTTTGGAGAATTTCCCTCTACAAGAACAAAAAGATTTTAAAATCATTAATATTTAGATGCCAAATTTGATTTTTGTGTGAGTTTTAGCATTTAGGTTATTTCTTTGGTAGGATATAAATTTCTTTCTAGATTTATTTACGTAAATTCAAAATCAAGAAGTAAAAATCCCTAACCAAACGGTGAAATCCCTAGACGCTTACGGTCACACTTCCGGCTCAATTTGCCAGCGTGTATAAAAACAAGTGGCTGAAAAAGTGTGTTTTCTCTTTAATTTTCTTAAAAATGGACAGTTTACAAATGGTAAGTTATGAAATATTATGTAACTGTTTGTATATACTACCTAGGCGCATGCAGTAAGCCTTAATTCTGGTTGTATTAGCAAAATTAAAGGTGATAGGTTCGGATGAACTTACCGTTCCTGATTTGCAGCCGACGCTGGCTGTATCGTGGCAAAACATTCGAGTTTGACATTTTCTAGTAAATTATTTCGACAATATGAGTACTTATGCATTAAAAATAAAAATTACATTCTTTTTTGCTGGCGGTGACTTTTTCGGCCACTAAATAGACGTACTGCACTTTTCTGCCACCTTGCACTAAGGCAACCTGGCATGTCCTGTGCATTTTTTTATTGACAGCTCAATGGGAATATGATATGCCGGAACGCCCCATTTCTATTGTCGTCTGTACGCCTGTTTATGATCGACGTTTGTATGTTGTTTTTTTTTGTATAGAGAGCAGACTGGTGACACATGGTCATTTCAAATGGCTAATGCCTAGGTGAACTTAAATTTCACAGTTCAAAATACTGAATTGAATTCTTCTAAGCTCAGATTTAAACCTGTTTAAAAGTCTATGTATAACTGCTAATCAGCTTTGAAAATTAATACAATTTATGTTAATTTATTATGTACCATCCAGGTGATAAAATTGCATTGGTAGAATTTTGAACCCATTTATAAGCATGGATACATCATATTTTTGTTTTCCTTTTCCTTGTCTGAGTAAGAATTAATACTGTCCTGAAATGATATCCAATCTCCAACTTGAATTTTGCATTATTTTTCTTTAGTCAAGTGTCAATATTTAATAATAAAATTAAAAGGTGAACTTTAATTAATACATGATTTACCATGGTTATTTCTCGATTTTTTAATTGTTAAAGTGTTTTCTGATTTGTTTAGGAACCATCCTTGTACACTGTGAAAGCTATTGCTATACTTGACAACGATGGGAACCGGATTATAGCCAGGGTAATTTTTTGCTGATAAATATTTGCTGAAAACAATTTTAATATACATGTACAGTATACATTTAATTAATCTGTTTTACTTTCAGTATTATGACAATACATTTCCCACTGTTAAGGAACAAAAAGCTTTTGAGAAAAACCTTTTCAACAAAACGCACAGAGCTAACTGTACGTTAGTGACTTTAGTAATTTTTGTTATCTTGATATATTCGGCTCAGTTATATTAAATAGCTGGAATATTAAGAATTTTTTTTATTTTTATGTAGCTGAAATTATCATGCTTGATGGAATTACTTGCGTTTATCGAAGTAATGTGGACTTGTACTTTTATGTCATGGGAAGTTCTCACGAAAATGAGGTATACTCATGTGTTATGTGCTCTTAGATTGATAGCTAAATTAAGTACTTGACCCGTGTAGTTAAGTAAATGCATTATTTCTAGCTTATTTTGGCTAGTGTTCTCAACTGTTTGTACGACTCGATCAGCCAAGTATTGAGGAAAAATGTCGAAAAACGGACATTAATGGATAATTTGGATATTGTCATGCTGGCTGTTGATGAAATATGTGATGGAGGGTATGATGATTGAGGCATTATTTGTTTTCTTAAATTATGCTTGATAGTATCTTATAATATCCATGATATCTTACAAAAGAATCATCCTGGAAGCTGATTCAAGTGCTGTTGTTACCCGTGTTGCTCTTCGACAAGATGATATTCCTCTTGGGGAACAAACCGTTGCACAGGTAAACCGTTTATTAGGTATAGGAATTAAATTTGAATATTTTATATCAGGTGTGATTAGTGTGATTGTGTAATTTGCTTGAACACCTTTAAGAAAATACAAAGTATAAATTGAAAAACGTATAGTAAAACGTGGTAGGCCTACTAGCAGCATGACCATGGCAAATTCAGTTTCAGTACCGAGATACTTGCTAAGTATTCATAAAAATGAAAACCTAAATTACATAGATCTGGCGTTAAATTTGAGGTTGGCTGTCTGTCAATAACATCTTCATTTGATTGATATGCGTATAAGTCCATCATATCTGATTGGAGGGACAATGCAAACCAAATCTACAGCAATATAACATATGAGTTCTAACTCATAATATCTAAACTATGCATTGTCCGAATAATCAAAATCAAGGCTGTTGCCATGGTTACAAGAGTTATTTGAACCTCAATTTACATTGACGTAATGACACTCTTTTCAGGTTTTTCAGTCCGCAAAGGAGCAGTTAAAATGGTCGCTTTTGAAATAATTTATGAATCTTTGAATCTGTTAACCAATTTGAAATCATCAAATAAAGTACTTGTCGTTGTATAAATTTGCCGTCTCTTGAAGGAGTTTTTGGTGTTAATAATAGTAGCTTATCTAGTCAATTTGTTTGAAAGTTAAGATTTATTCAACATATTATACAACTTCAGAATTTCAGCAGGAAACATATTTAAAAAAGAATATCTTTGTTTTTTGAATAGAAATTAGACAATAATTGAGTTTAAAATATAAACCCCTTTGAATTTACCAAATTTATATGCCCACGACCTCAAGATAATTCCAAAAATTAATTTACTGGTAGTCATCTATGTCTTCTGGTCAAGTTTTATTTTAACACTTCTAACTTGCTTGATCTGTGCAGTGCAATCATTCAACTTAAAGGCTTTTGGAGTTAGGAACGAAGTTGCATTAAATGTTAGCATTAAATGAATTGTATTAACACCTTAATGACTTGGGTTACATATGAGGTGTTGCATCATCCAGTTTGTTTCTTAAAAGTCAATTTAGGCAGTGTATCTGGTATGTAACTTGTTACATAACAAGAAGTAAAAAAAATTTAAATTTCTTTTGCCATGTGGTTTTTATTTGTTTGAAAGAAAGTGCTGGTTGCTAAACATTTATATCATATTATTTCAATCCTAAGGCGCCATGGGTTGTAAGGTGCACCCTAATTTCAGCATAACACTACCATCAACAGAGAAAAGGAATGAAATAAAACGCTAGAATACAGCTAAGACATGTTTTAATTATAATAGAATTTTATTGGTTACTTCCAGGTAACCAGGATTGTTAAAATATTAATTATTTTGTTTTAAATCAATACCTGATTCTTCTGAGTCATCCTTATCTTTATAATCCCAGAATGGATCCTCAATTGAGTCATTTTATTCATGTGCAGATAAAGTTTGTATTTATCGATTTTTTGCCATTTGTTGGTTATTTGATTAGGAATCACAACCTTTTAAGTTACATGAATTCTCTATTCAGTGAAGTATACTACCGATGCCCAAGTGACCTACAGTGTCTTGTCCTACCACCAGCAATGATGGATGAAAGGCACCATACAGTATTTATGTAAAGCCTAATAATAATAGGCTTTATAATAATAGTGAAGCCTATTCAAAGTGGTTATTTGAGTTTTTACATTATTTTTTTCAATTATAAGTAACCCTTCTAAAAAATCCTAAATATTGTCGTTTTGAAACTTGATCTTACTATCGTTTAAATAAATATCTTGAAAGGGTATCTGAAAAACCTGCAAAAGTCAGGGAAGAATGACTTAATTTGAAAAAAATCAGGAAAATTCAAAGTATTTATGTTGTCACAATCCAAAATTAATATTTCACGTGGCTAGTTCAGGGCCATTTGATTCTCCCACTACAAATTTGCAAAATTGTTAACAGTTTCTGAAGACAAATTTGCAAAATTTTCGATCTGTTCAGAAGATATACAGTACTTGCAAAATTATCCATATTTTCCGAGTGCTAATTGGCCATATTTTCAGCAGTTTTCGAGGACATTTTGAAACTTTTGTAATATAAATTTGAAAGATTTCCAACCTTTTCCAGCACAAATTTGTAAAACTTTAAACTTTTTTCGATTATACTGTGGATTGGCAAAATTTTAACAGATCTTTAAGTTTTTCTTTGATAATTAAAAAAAAAATTAAACTTGTAATTAGTAATTTTTTTCAAAATATTGAATATTGCTTTGTGTCGATTTGCAAAATTGTGGATAAAATTAGAAAATGTCAATTTTGACATTGTCATTGGTAGGGGAAATTTGTTTCAAAACCTGAAAAAATCAGGGAAGTTGAAAATGAAATTTCTGAGGGAACCCTTATGTAGATCTATCAGTGAAAGAAAGGGCAAATTTTAGCTTAAATTAAGAGTAGGAAAACATTCGTAATACTGCATGGTCTTTTGTTAGTTAATCTGTATAAATACATGTATGTTTATTTGAATCAAAACAACTGCATACTGTTAGTGGCACAAGTGTTTCTCTTACAAACTCCGTTTCCATCCACAGTCTTCTTCCTTTTATGCTGCGCAATTTAAGATAAAATTGTTCTTATTTCCTAGGAGAGGAACAACTTTACAAATTCAGTGTATATTCATTTAAAAAATATGTATTTTGGCATCGCTCGATCTGCTCTGCTGAAATGGAACGTCCGGTAATATGTATTGTATAGTAATATATATTGGAAATATGAGACAATTTTTTATGAAAAAAATCATTTATTCACCACAAAAGTGAAATAGTTATTTGCTAGCCCAG
>JAQGBX010000251.1:0-41314 GCA_034698745.1 Megaphyllum sjaelandicum | reverse complement strand
CAACCCTTAAAGCGCCTACATTTAGGTATTTTATAAGCTGGTTTAAAAGCGTTTAAAAGGCACTTTTCATTTTAGTAGCTACAGCGCTTTTACAAATGATAATATACATGTAACTTCAACCAACAGGGCGACACTGCGCTGTTTTTTGCCCCTTAAAAAAAGCGGCGAGTCCACCTATACTTACTTGTAAACTTGTATTTCGTATCACCAAGCGCTGAAATATCTAATTACCCCTAGTTATTTTTCCTATCCTACCTATACTTCCGAAGCAAACTATTACCAAAAATAAAACGTAAAATCTCCCGTTTCATCACGTAATCGTTTCTAATTCAACATAATTCAAACGTAGGCCAATTTAAGATTGTTGTCGATCGGTTTGCATCGTCCGAGCTCGGCATCGTCTATCGGATGTCGGATGACTTCATCGAGTTGATCGCGACAGTGGCGCCGCCAAAAGCTGTAAGTCGTGTGTTGACGAACGTGGCAAATTTATCGTAAAATGTAATTTATGAGAAGTTTTAAGGTGGATGTCTCTTCTAAATCGTATTTTTCTGGCAAGTTAGGCTCATGTGGTATCGACACGTTGTCAGGATCGCCATAATTAATGGTTAAAGATCAGTGGTTTTCGTTTAAAATCTGTGTACGAGTGCGTTGATCACTGTCCAAGCAACGCCACGTTTATTACGTAAATTTTAAGTTTCGATCAGCAAAAATGGGTTTATGTAAATGTCCGAAGAAAAAAGTGACCAACCAGTTTTGTTTCGAGCATCGGGTCAACGTATGTGAACATTGTATGATGACGAATCATCCAAAGGCAAGTCTTTTACTACTCGATAGTAATGTCATGTCTCCTTCTAGGTTTGGTGCAATAAATTATTACAAAACTTTAGAGCGCTCCACACTCATATCGATGTCTTAGCACGCAGCGCTAGGGGAGCGACGCGTTTAACCATTTTGACTCGCTCTATATGCCCTTACCATATTTTCCACTATGGAAATTAATTAATTTGCATAAACCGGTAATTGATTACATGTGTAATTGTTGTTATTTATTTTTATAGTGCATTGTGCAGTCTTATCTCCAGTGGCTTCAAGATAGCGATTATAACCCAATTTGCGAGCTTTGTCGGAATAATTTAGGGGTGGAAGATTGTGTGCGACTTGTTTGTTATCGTACGTATATATACTTTCAAGTTTTTACTTCGAACCAGCAGTATGTGTCTTGCATGTTTGAAATTAACATGCAACTGATGCAAGTAGAATATGCCATGAGCATAAATGTTTTATAAAAATCCTCATATATTCCTGTACGCAACTGTAAGGCTCTGGACGTATCCTTTGGTCGCGTCTGATCCGATTTTGGACTAATGGCTTGTTCGGCTGAGATTGACATTGTCACGTTTCCCATGTTCTTTATACGGATGTACGCTGGGGCCTCGGGATAGATTGGGCATGATGCAACAGCTGCATTACTAGAAAGGTCACACCTCTTATCATTCCGACGCCCCGGCCAAGGACCAGACCCTGAGTGTCCCAAGATGTGCGTCATTGGCAGTCTTGGAATAACAGAAAATTCGGGGAGCACGTCCAGCCGCCAGTGATATCAGTGTGCGCCTAGCCTAAGGCTCGGTACTCACTACACGGTTGACTCGGACCAATTGTCTACGACTGACTGTCGTACCACTGAGAGGTCCATTTCCAGATTCCCCATGGACTTAACTTATAGGTGCTGAAAACGCAGCTGAGTACAATGAACTGAGGACAATTCTGTACAAAGAATTGGATCAGACTTCTGTAGCAAAACGCAAGGGAATCATAAGGGTATTGGTGGAATGTGAGATTAATTATCAATTTGTCGCAAAAATCATTGCGTTTTCAATAATTGCATTTTCATGCTGACGATAAGGTAGTCATCTGCTAATTTTAAATTACTAGAAATAGTAACAATGATCAGGGAACTCGGAAAAGTAAATTTCATTCCCACTTATTTTGTTATAATTTTGTTTTCCACCAGATGTCTTCCATTGGCCTTGCTTGGATCATTATGCTCGCCAGCTTCCACCAAACACTGCACCAGCTGGTTACACCTGTCCAACATGCCAGGAAGGGATATTTCCCAAAAACAATCTAGTCTCACCTGTAGCAGACAAGCTGAATGCAAAACTTTCTGAAGTAAATTGGGCGAGGGTAGGGCTAGGACTTCCATTGGTTGATGAGATTCCACCAGTGTCTTCGCGCTCAGCTCCTGATGGCAGCAATGAAGAAAACAAATCGGCACATCATGAACCTGTAGGCCAGGGACAGGGTGTAAAGCAAAAATCGACACATGATAGCCACCGAAGAGATGCAACGCCCCCTAGAAAGTCTCCATTTTCAGAATGGAAATCGCCCGAGTCTAATGCTTCCCCCTCCTGTACTCACAGTGTTGTGGATATTACTTCCCCAGCTCAGTTCCAGGCAATGAGTGTACCATACACATCCTCTGTTACAACAGGTAACAAGATTGAAAATGTTATCCAACTTTTGCATAATTCCTTAAAATACTATTGCACAAAGCCAAGGTGTGATTTATTAAAGAGCTTTCTCATTCACACCATTGTTTTCATAATTGTATGCTGAGAACATTTTTTCATTTCCTTCGTATTTTTATTTATTAATTTTAATCTCAACATTTTCCGTAGTAAAGTTTTCTATCATTGTATATTCTAGGATTGTTCTCCCCCAAACGAATGTATGACGCTCGTGATTCTGACCATGCTGGGAATGCTTCTTTCGACCACGATGAAAATAAATACAAAAGAAGGTCAGCTGTGGAATGGTTTGGACGATGGTTCAAGTAAGGCAGTTGATACTTATGGTTCAATTTCAATTTTTCCACATTTGTTACCTGAACGATTACGCAAATTTAATACTTAAATTGATTTCAAGGTCTGCCACTAAGCCTAGTAACAAGCGTGATCCGAGCCACAAAACCAGGAAATTTGTAATGATCACTGTTCTAGTCGTTATTGGGGTTTTTACGTTAATTATAATAATGGTGCGACTTGGAAGAGCAAACGCAGATTCAGATCCATTCCTTGATCCAATGGCAAATCCAAACATCCGTGTGATCAACGAAGGAGCAAATCAGTGAGCAAAATCTAAACAGAGGATTTCCAGCTGCCATTTTTGTGGCATAAGCACAGCTTTTATCACGGGGTATGTTCTATATACAGAATTCAACTTTCCTCATTTATGTATACATTGACTTGAGTTCTATGTATTTCTTCTGTTTGATAAATTTATTGTGTAACAAGAGGAATTGTCAAATATCTTGTACTCAAAAGTATGTGGAGTTTTTATTTATCTAAAATACATTATTTTTCATTTCTTCTGTCATTTTAGGAATAAAATGATTGTCCACTTGTAGAGTTCTTTATAGGAAAGTGCTTGCAAACTATTATTTATTTCTTTAAATTTTATCTAATTTAGCAATTTTCAAAGACCTTCAAAATTTGGCTTTCAGAATTACTTTGAATAATCAGATTTTAGATCCTTTTGAGTTTAAATGAATAGGAGTTATGCTTATATCAGAAATGTGTAATCTTTATGTTCAATGTTTAGTCGTTCGCAATTTATTATTAATAAAATAATTTTTGTTTAGACGTGCATTTTTGCTCCAGTTTTTAAATATTTGTCTAAATGATTTCACGTTTTTCTGAAAAGTATGTTTGAAGACCCACAAAGTAAAATGAAGTGAGATACTCATCTTTCATTGAAATTGTACTTTAAGCCATTTATTACATAAATAAACACTTTTTTCTGGCGCATAGTATCACACCAACAAGCTAGTGCCAAAATACGAACGTGAATAAATAACCCCAGGCGATGCTGAACAGCATTCCAAACCTGACCCCGAACTTATGCATATTTCCGCCGTTGCACAATTCTGAATTGCAGAAGCACGTCACAAATCTAGTGTTTCGGTCATCCCGTGTTTCTACGCATCCTTCTCGTAAATTGTTTCCCCTTTTGCTTTTCGGTCCCATGCAGCCGCGCCGTACCCTTCTCGGCGTACCGGTGATTTGAACTCGATAGTAACAGTAGCTGTTTCGGGTAGACGGGCAGGAAATGCTGAAATGTTGCTTCAGTTCTTTACTCCATCTTCGGTATGTCGGGCATGCTGAATTATTGAAAGACCCAAAGTTCTTGCATTGGTAGCATACTAAGAGTTTTTGCTTTCCCGCTGCAAAAACTGCTTCTTCGCACAACATTAAAACAAGAAAGCTGACAAATAAAAAACGCTTGAATAATAGCATCTTTGCGCAGAGCTCTAACGAAACAATGATGCTTTGGCAACGATGGAATTCCTATACAGTAAGCAGAAAATGGGATTTTAAATAGAAAATACATAGCCGAGCTTAAAGGAAACGCTTTGCTTAAATATAAATCAGTAGATGGATGACTATGTTAGCAGGCCAGGTACCTTCCTTATTTTCTATTTTCTTAAAAGTAATAAAAACACGCTAATTGGGGAATGCCTTTGACTAGTCAATTTTACCTGTAAATTTCTGCCTACATTCTTCAAAAATTGTCCAAGTTTAAGGTTCTTGCCATCTAGTGACAGCAATTTCCAATGAAGCACTTTAAATTCTATATTAGTCGTGAATTAACTTATTGAATTTTAGCTCAATTCTTTTCAGTTTTATTCTTATTTTGTATTTTTTCTGCTCGCATTATCCGAAGCAGACATTCCATTTTTCAAATCGTGTTCTTTGAATTTGTTCCTATTTGCGCGCGAAATGACTTTCTATTTGCTCCGCCCACTCATCCGATGAACCAAACGCGCTTAAGCAAAAAGTGCTGCTAGGGGGCGCTTTAAACATGGACAAGTCTAGCAGTGAGTCTAGCGTGGAACCGAAAAGGCAAAAGGGCATTGCAGTGCTTTTTTGTTGTCTTTAATTTCCGACATGGAAATACAGTGCATGTAATTTTGTCCCTTTTTTAAACGAATTTTTAATCGCACGTTCAGTATATTTAGCAGTACGTTCATTTGAGGTCCAAGTTTGGTTAATCGTTAGAAAAGGCTTTATGCAGTCTGGTAGTTGTACTGATCGACGTATGACCCAAACAATAAAATTTATTCCGGTACTGTATATACTGTAGCTAGACCTATTTACATGTAATTAGTTGGCATTTTGAATTCGGAGATTGTAATTTAGATAAAAAGATATATGATTTGCGTAGTCGTAATTTGTTTGGGTTGGTCAGGTACGAATCCATAACAATAAGTTTGACCCTTTGATAACGGCATTTGATCTCGGTTGAACGTCTTTTTCCTGGCATGCCAAAACGATTATAATCCGGCCATCATGAGGTCAACAGTGGAGTTGAAATGCATAGTTTTATGAGAAATTGTATCGATCCTAGCTTATGCGAAAATAAAAACACAAGTGACCCCTGCGAGCCATTAATTCGTATTTGTAGCTTTTTTTTCCCAAATGTATTGTCAACAGATTCTTGGATTGACTGTGGATTGAGGTAATGAAAAGAGCGGCTCGGCTAGCAGCGCCACCAGTGCCAAATTTGAATACAGGACTACAATAGACTTTCAAATGAAGGCTCGCACACTCTCTTGTTAGCATTTTATGCCTTTTTCTCTGTCGTCCGTTGGCGCCGCTTCATTTCTGACTGCGTCGAGTTGGTCGTTGGATTGTTGTGATCTTACTCCGCTAATTTTGACGTAAATATACAGCTTCTTTATTTTATTGTCCGTAGCGTAAAAATTTCACCGATAAATTTCCGATTTATTTAGCAATTTTTTTTATTTTATTAACCCACGATTAAAAATAGATAACGTTTTAAACGGAACGCGTATTTATCCGAACGTAAATAGATTGCAGCTCGGGCATCCGTAATAAGGGCCGTGGAAAAAAGCAATTTTCCTGGCATTATTTTTAAGATTTTCCACTTCCCGTATTTTTTCTCAGTGAGGGAGATACCCTAAGTAATTTTTGGAATATTTTTCGGCACTTGTTTTTCCGCTGAATGGTCACTTTCTTTGTTTAATCGTAGTTCACCCATCATTCGGCGCCAAACCAAGCGCGGCCATTTTAATTCGCTTCTTGTATTTCTCGCAGCACATCAATTTTCAGTTTTTTTTTATTGGCGTCTTTCCTCGTCGTTTCAGAGTATTTACCATGGCCGATAATTCTAGTGATGGAGAATACGAGGTGAAGAAATCGAGGGGAAGGCCGAAGAAAGACAAGGTATAACAAAAACTAGAGACGAAAATTCCTGCACCTATTTTTGTCCACTCTGTGCACGAGTTCCCCCATCATGACGACGGTTAAAAGCAATGGCGGGAGAAATTTATTGCTTTTGTGCCTTCTTGTTGCCACTATATTTTCAATGGCCAAGCGATAGCTCGTTTGCATAACAATACAATGGGTGATTAAAACATAGAAAATAACCGGTTTTTGTCCCCAATTTTTTTTTGAATTTTAAATGGATTAGTTTTTGCTGGAATTTTATTTTTTCCATCTGTCATTAATAATTAATTTTTTGAAATTTTTTTTTAAATTATTCAGTTATGAAATTATGGAGGCCAACGGCTAAAGTAAACTTAAAATTATTGATCTGATCTGTGCATTAAATTTTGTGCAATATTTCTTGCATTTGGAAATTTCGTGTACAAGATATGGAAATGTATGTTGAATTAAGGTGTGAACAAACTGGCCTGTTCAAGCAGGTGTTCCCCTGAAAATTGACTAATTGTGCCATTATAGTTACCGAATTGTAACGTGCCACTTAGAATTTTGACTTAATTTTGTCGTAGTCGGCGATTGTTACATTGTCTTGGTGTTTCCGAGACATGAAGGCTGATCTGAATAATTTTACCGTATTTCTGGACTCGTTTTTAATTGCAGTTTTTTTTTTTGGAGTTAATCCCAATAACTCTATTGACCGCCTATTGTGTACACTGAGATAATGTGACCTCACTTGACCAACTTAAGTCTCATTGTTTATAAAGAAAGTTTTGATTGGTTTAGATTCTGTTTGACATTTGATATTAACCAAATTCAGCAAATGTGTTCATAATTTTGTACGGTGACTAAGTCATCAACTTTATTAAAGGAGGAGGCAAAAGCGCCGGAAAAGAGGGGTCGTCCTCGTGCCTCACCTGTGAAAGAGGACAAGAAAGCCGCATCTGCTGGAGATGGTGAACCTGCAGCAAAGAGGGGGCGTGGTCGACCCAAGGGAACCAAAAAGGGGAAAGCCCGAACAAAGGTATACATTTCGATTGCCACAATGTTTGTTTAGGTCGCTTCGTTCCGTCATAACTGAACATGCTTTTTATTTTTGCCTATCTGTAAAGAATGTAAATAACGAGGAAGTGAGTTTTTGTGTTAATATTTTATTGATAAAATGAAGTTTTAAATTGATGGTGGGAGATTTTAAAATATGAAATGCATAATTCTTAATTTGTTTACTTTGCTAACTGTAGAAAAACGTTTTTATTAAAAATGGTAAATTTTATGCTTGACACCTATCTTTGTTGCAATTCCAAAAGGAATTTGCAGCTAGATGAGCCTCTTTAAGTTTGCTTACACATAATATAAGAATTTCTAAAAAAAAAACCTTGACAGGTCTTTCAAGGGGCTACTCTATTTTATTTTTTTTTGTTATTTTTTCTTAATTTAAATTAATGTTTTTGTTATTATAGAGTCCCGCAGCTAAGGCCCGTGGTGGACGAGGAAGGGGAAGGCCAAAGAAGGTAAATTACTTTGGAATTGATTTAATTTCTGAGGGGCACGTTTCCATCCTTGGTTAAAATTCGCACTAGTTATGTGACATTTGTCCATCACCCTGCATTTGCTACAAGTTTACAGTTTTGTTTAAAATTAATTATTAAATAGTTTTCTTTGATTATTGAAGTATTTAATTCTGTAGGCATATACTAAAGCCATTTATTGAAAACCATAATGTGATGTGAAATGTATACTATATGGCAACCAGTGTAGTACCAGGACACTTCCTGAAACAGAAAAGGTACTCAAACAGGGAAAATTTTAGAAGACTTGCGTTAATTTATAATAATGGACAACCTGATGCTCAACTAAAGGCGAAAATTAAGATTACCAAATGGTTATTCCATGTTAGTTTACAGAAATATTTTTATTGAATGGGAACTTTATAATTTATACCTATATATCAGCTGCAATGTTCAAATTAAGCCTAATTATTTGATTACATGAAAAATTTTACGAAATTATGCTGTTAAGATTTAATTAATTGTATTTTCAAAGCATGACTAATCATGCATGCGCAAAGGACATAAAAACAGAAACTTTTGGTCCTAGGCAATTTTTCACAATGAATGTTGTCAAATTTCTTTAGGTGGAGTCGAAGGCAGAATCTGAGGAGGGAGGAAGTGGCTCTGAAGAGGAAGAAAAGGATGATGAAGATGATGACCAAGAGTAAATAAGTCTCCTATCCTTCCATCATTCATCATCAAAGGCAACTCGGGTGAACGACATGTATCTTACCGAAGTTGCTTCAAATGGCCCAACGCTGTCTCATTTATTAGGTTGGCCATTCTCATTACGGTTAGCTTTGTAACAGCAGTTTCTCTGTCCAGGTAGCCTTTCGTCCGCGTTTAATCTATGCTAAATATTATTTTAATCACATAGCGCAGACTGCTTTTTAATTTTTAAGTGAATTGCACAATGTAGTAATCTCTTGTACCCTCACTTGTCATCATCAACACTTTTTAATGCTATCTTTGCCCCATGATTGTGCTTGTTGGCATAGTGTCATTTTGTCAACCCTCCCACCTTAGATGCTGCGTGTTGATATCTTTGTCGTGGAACCACGTAGAGCGCCAGTAGTCATAATCAAGGTGTGCCATTGTTTATGTCAATCTGATTTTTAGAGTCTTCGTAAAGCTGACGCCTGTTTTAAGTAGCACAAACGGATTTTGTGGAATCATTTGGTATTGATGGCATAATTTTTTTAATTCAGAGTTTTGAAGAACTGAACATCAAATAGCCTCAATAAAATTGTCAATATTTAATGTACAAACAAAATATTGCCTTTTGAGATTGCATGTTAATGTTTACTGCTACTTAAACCAGTTGTCTTCCAAATTGGTGTACAAAAAGTTGATTAAAGTTTATCCAGGATATTGAATGCAGAAGAAACGTACAAGTTGCACATCTTTCTGCTCCTCTTAATTCTAGCATAATTATTTTGTTTCTTTTGCAAGCAAAGAAATACACTTTAAAATGTTTGTTCCTGCTAATTTTATTGAGTCAATCTGGTTTGGTAGCTATGCAGTTATATTGCTGATCCTTGAGAGCACACCAAGAAATACTTGGGGAGTTCATAGTTTCAGTGATTTCTGGGTGCGTTAGCCTGGGGGTCTTGTGCCTTGAGCTTTATTTTAAAAGAACGGCCAGAGGTGCAGCAGTAACATTCTTTCCCCATTAAAAAGAAAACCTGTTGGCTGGCACTGTTTTAAATTCTTCAAATAAGTTGCAATTCTGTTTTGTGCATGATTGTCCCATAACCCTTCTGCCAGTTTAGTTGAAATATTTTGTAAATTTCACAATACTGTCGTTGAATTCCAAGCACCACAAATTGTTTTCATTCCTCCTCCCCATTTTCTGCTTAAATGCCACTTCAAATGTAGTTTTATATCCTACATACTACACAAATCATTCTCATCATTTTTTAAATAAAAAAGCCAACTGTATTTTATAATATCAGTGTTTAATTACATATGATGTATAGCTGACAGCAGAAAATGTTCAAGGATATGGATAGGCATGTGCATTGGGTTTGGAAAAAGTTAGAAAACATCAAAGCATGCAAGAGCTTCACAGACCCAAATCTCCACGAAATGCTAATTTTGGCTCATCCTTTAATCCTGATCTCTGTTGAAATGAATAAACGGGATTGGTTAGTAATAGAAATGGAGTAATTTGAATTAAGCCTCTTCGGTTTAAAATGAATTAATTGAACAGCATACAGATTTAATCAACGCCAATGATCTGAATCTATAACTGAATTTGCATGCACATGTATACCGGGGTTTCAGATACCATCAAAAATATGAACTACGTTATCTATGAAAATTATGCATGTAAAATGCTGATTGGACCATTATCAAAGTAACTAGAAATAATTTTTTTCGATAAAAAAATTCCAGATGTAATTCTACAATGGGAAAAATTTTATATCTGCTAACAGATCCAAAAATTTGAGAATGGTTTTCTGTATATACATGCATGCAAGAGTTAAGGACCGGAGATGGTAACACTAAAAGATTATATTAAGAACGGGACCGTGTACATGTTCAAAAATGTGAGGTGTACATTTCGCCTTTTATTTGGGTATTTTGGGTTTTTGTGTATGTCGTCGGTATGTTAATAGCCATTCTTAACTAAATCTGGTATTCTCTATCTAGAAGAATTTTTGGAGCATGAATTGTTTCCTTTTCGGATTAAGGGGTCTACCTTAGCACGGGATCCTGTACTTGGTCGATGATCCATTCCTTCTTCCAGAAGTTCAGTTTCCCAATCTTCGCCTTCTTCGGCTGGATCAAAGTTGTATAATGGCATGAGGTGATGCCGTAACTTGTCTAATCTAAAAAGGGATTATAGCGTGACTGATCCAATATGACAGTAAGTTAACAATCCATCTATATTTAATAGGTGTGCAAACCTAGAGAGTATGCTACAGCACATTTTCAGACAATTTTTAAAAAACTAGGAAATAAGTAAATGTAATATATACCTGCTTTTCTTTAGCATGAAAATAACCTGAAAAATTGAAAATGGAATTTAAGTCTTGTTAGTGATTCTTTAGCTAATGTTTGAAAATGATGTTGGGGTCTGAAATCATACACACTGCATATAAAGTTACTTGCATGTCAAGAAACTATCAAGCGATGCTAAGACGAACACTGTACATGCAGGTAAATATTGCTATTTCGTTTAGACAATTTATGCTAAATATTGTAGTTATTGTTGTGTGTCCATTGAGAGCATTACGTGTGCAACTTCCCTTGCGGATACGGTAGTAACTTTAGCGTCGTTTTCATCAAAAATCTCTTGCTGTTAAAACACACAGTGCCTTTCAAGGAAGTTGTATCAAAATGTATATGTACAGTATGTATTTTATGTTGGTTTCAAATTTAATTTGCACATTTTTACTGTAAATGTTCTGGCCAATGTAGACGATAATTATAATAGTATGAAAAGTTTGATACAGCTGGGAATAGTTATACATGTAGGTGAAGCAAATACAGACTACTGCGATACACTGCTCACTAATATTTAGCTGCAATGCATATCTGATATGCCAATCCTATTTTAATTCAACATCAATTTCAGGTGTATTGCCCATCATGCTTGATTGTGGCAGAACTCAGTTTCGGAGCTGAGTCAAGGAGCAATATTAATTTTTGATTATCTAGGATGGGGTCACATTAAAGCTGAAAAATATGACTTACAACAGCTATAATGAGTAGCGTGAATATCACCGCTCCTATCGGAATGATTACGTAAGTGAACATCTGACCCGACGTGACCTCCGGGTAAATCTCCTGAGTGGCGTTGGCCAGGGTCATGGAAGGCGTTGATGAGATGCTCCATGTGCCCACGGTGGTTGCGATGGTCTCATTATCGCCCAGCTTCGCCATGGTCGTGAAGCCCGTGGCTAAAGTGTTGTTAGCAATTCTCTCTTTGGAGTCCATTTTAACTGTCGTGCATATGAGTTGCAACGGTCTAGGCTAGCGTCTTGCCACTGACAGCCAGCTGATTTCATGGTGTGGACTTGGATAATAAAAATAAGTCAGACATTCAGAACAGATTTATGCAACAACATTAACTGCAAGGTCCTGACCACTGGATTTCTTACTCACTAGTTTTGTGACTCTAGCGTGCCAATCCCATGCTTGCTTTCTATTTCCTTCTTCAAATACCCCTGGTTTGTTTATTTTATTTCGCAGATATACCGACGTACCTCAAGCCAGAACGATGCGATGGGAAAAAAGATGACGTCATTCGCGGGAGGCTCTGGCGATTCTGTCACCATGGCAACGGCTCAGTTCGTCTCGAGTGCTATGCAATGTAGGTTGCTTCATTGGTTAATGTTTGTGTTTCGGGCTTAGAAAAGCAATATAAAGGCTAAAGTCTGGCCATGACGGATCGTCTAGACTTCGAACGATGCTGCAAGAGATATATTACAATCACCATTTTCTTCTGCAAATGGGTAAGTCGACAGATTATAAGGCCTATAAGTTGTCGAGTCACGGTCATATTCGATCAGTAGGCCGGCCTACTGAATAAACTGGCGTAGTTAAACAATTGGGGAACTCAGTCTAACATGTACTGGACGCCTTATCTTCGAGAAAGATGCGCCCCGTACCAGGGCAGTACTATATATACTATACATGTAGGCCTACTTTCATCAGAGTACTTGAAATACAGAGTGTCCCAAACTCCCAATGGTCTATTCTAGGTTGAATTAACTTTCTCCCCTCCACATGTACGTATAATGAATTAAGAAACTTTGGATGTCCATGTAGACATTATTGAAATGTTTTATGCGAGACGGTTTTAGTTGACATAAGTTGATATAAATATTATTGTCGATCGAGCAAGTTAGGTGGCTATCCTCGTCTTGCATTCGGTAGACCTGGGTTCGATTCCCTCCAGGCGAATGCTGAGATAGTTCCTATATTAATTAAATCGGCCATGACTGTCCCTCCTTTCCTATCAAAAAATAACGCAGACAATTACCCACCTCTGTCTCTCTGAGACAACCCTAAATCACCATAATGCCACGGCGCGGTGATCACCCACTAATAAACTAAACTTAAAAACGTCTCGCACAAATTGTTACAACTCCAGCTACAGGTATACTTGAAAGAATGGATAACATTATTGAAATATGTCGTTTTTTTTAATTCCATATACTTTCAATTATGATTGATGCATGAGTTGTTCAAAACCAGCATCTCTAATAACCATTGATCCGGCAGTGCTGGGACGTACATGTATACACCTCACATAAGCAATGTGTGGATATAATGCATACGGACAAGGCCATTTGGAGATGATCATCCAATTTTGCTCCATTGGCAGTGCTGCATGTGAAATTATACGGTGCACGCATATATTACACTAGTTTGTATGTGAAATATTGTACATCGGGTGTGATGATCAAAAATTGAACGCAAGGCAAGCTCTGTACACTGTAACTTTTAAGAGAAAAGTTGACTAGTTAGATGTAGGCCTATATTACTTGTATTGAAATCGTTCTTCGTTTATTCTACTGTATAGTATCACTGAAGGACTTGGTTAATACCGTAAGACAATCCAAGGTATTAAAATGTTTTATTTAAAATCTTTGGAATATTATATGAGCAATTATAATTTGTGATGATATGACAGGAATTATGATGCATCTTCAGATTCTAATAATGGGGTTCGTTGTTCCTCAATATCTCCAGGTTCCCTGAGATTTTCACTCTTGTTTTTCTTTAAAAATCCAAAGAAACCTCCACGAGTTTTAGGATATCGTTGTTGAACGTTAGGCATTGGCTTTGTTTTTTCTTTCTTGAAACTGAAATGATAATGGGAAGAACTTGTTTTTAGGAGCTGAAACCAGTGCGTCTACTTCACGGAAACGTTACTAAGAAATGTAACATACAATTTTAGCAGCAATGAAGAGGCAACGACCGATACGGAGGATGCTGCCATTGCAGCGGAAGCCATCCAAGGAGCAAGTGTAAAACCAAGTGGCATGAAGGCTCCTGCAAGATTCAGCATTTTGTTAGATGTCAATGTGATTCGTTAAGAAGATATTGGCTGCATCGTTGATGCATCTCACCTGCTGCGATAGGTATGCCGATGAAATTATATATTGTTGCCAAAAAGAAATTCAATCGGATTCTGCCAACTGTTTTTCTTGACAATTTCAGGGCAAAGACTACATCCATGAGATCACTCTGAAAAACATGTTTCACAGTTAGGAAACTTGCTATTAAACTGGTAAGAATACATTTATGTTAAATAAAAATGTTATTGCACAGGCATTGTATTTGGGATATATTTCATAAGAACCTTTTAAAATAGTGTTCTAGTGATCCATTCTCTATTAGAATTTGTTGAAAATATTTTAGGCATAAAATTAAACATTTGGAAACTTTTCTATGGATAATGAAGGGAAATAACGAGGGATGGAAAATTTCATCTTTTTAAGTTTTCCAAGAGTTCAGTTCAAATTAATTAAAAACTTCAATTTCACCTGTTGCATGCATTGATCACTATAAATGGCGCTTTTTAAAATTTAAAATGAATGAGTGGGAAATTTAAAAATGTGAAACAAATGGTACACTATGACACCCATTTAACAGACATCAAATTCTAAAATTGGTGCATTTACGTGCCAAATTTATGTTTCTGTTCATACCCCAACTTCCATTATATTTAGGGTCCTCATTGGGTAAACACACAGTGAATGCATTTGGGGCAAGTTAATTCAAATGCATGATAGTGAGGAACGAATATCAAATTGAGAAATTTTGAAGGAAATTGTTTTATCCCGAAAGTCATATTCTGTATATGAGTGAATTCTCTTGCCCGAGTGGAATTATGTAATTGGAATGATTATGATTATAGTTTGAAGTTACTCTTACCTTTAATAAAACAATATCTGCCGCTTCTACTGCTACATCGGTGCCTGTTCCAATGGCTATGCCAACATCTGCTCGAGCCAGTGCAGGAGAATCGTTAACACCATCGCCGACCATGGCTACTGTTTTGCCCAGCAATTGTAACTCCGAAATTTTGTCGTATTTTTGTGATGGCAGCACCTCAGCAAAAACGTTTGTAATGCCAATCTAAATGTTTTTATTTGGAGGGTAATTATACTTTAAATGCATTTGTATAAATGAACTGCTCCGAAGGATCAGTGTTTCGACTGGCAATTAGTGGCAAATATCTTACCTGCTTGGCAATGGCCTCGGCAGTCTTTCTATTATCACCCGTAAGAAGGATAGTCTCCAGACCCATCTTATTAAGTGTGCGGACCGTTAAGTGAGCTTCTGGTTTCACCGTGTCTGCGACAACCAAGCTGGCAATGAGTTGACCTGCAATTCAATTTATATGCAAAAGAATACTAGTCCTGGTTAAAATTGGAATGTTTATCTGTTCGGTGATCTTTCATTGAAGTGGCATGTATTGTTACCATTAATTGCACACAGAAATGCTGTCATGCCGTTGTTCTCATGCTTGGACATTTTAGCATCCACTTCGTAATCAATACGGACATTGTTCATTTCCATCCATTCACGGTTTCCAATTAAGACATAATATTTCTCGTCGGCTGCTGAAATATTAAAAAATAAAAATTCAGGGGCTTATGTTTCTAACTTTTTGTGTGTAGGCTGTTCCTAAATGCTATCGTTTGGTTTGATTATGGTGACGATTCTTGGAGTAACACGTTGTCAAATTCTTGTAGCTTCTGGCAAGTTCTCAGTTCCTTTATGTAACTCATTTTTCACGTTTCACCTATTAATCTACAAGGTCCAATTTTTTGAATGCACAATTTTGCATGTCAGATTAGTGGATATAACTAACAAAGTCTTACTGCTGCTTCCTTCTGCTTGAGGTTCATCGTCATCTCTGCTTGCCATCCATTCCACAATGGCTTTTTGCACGAGGAATCCAGGATTGCCAATTGATTCGTCATCCTCGCTGACATTGTTCAATGGTACAAAGTTGCCATCGTCAATATTAATATTAGGTAGCCTCTCTGTAGTAGATACGGTGCATGAAAGGCCGTAGCCTGGAACCGAGTCAAAGTCTTCAGTTTTACCAAATGCATCGGTAACCAACACCTGCATAGAATGAATTTTATTCAACTAAAAATTACCTCTACTCAGATGACAATTAAAACCATTTCTATGGTATCTTGGAATGAAATTTGTATAAATAAACGCATTGTTTTGCACAGGTTGTAGAAATTGGAATGAGGGATGTAGAAATGATTTACTTAATTAATGCATACGTAATAGCGTTTAGAATTCTTGTGAAATTTATGAATTAGTTCCAACGTTTCAACATTCTTCGTTTGTGCAGAAATCCTGATAGTTTTGTTCATTGACCATTACATAGTTTTTCAATCAGTTTCAATGAACAAATTTAAAAACTACTTTTATTTTGGTGTTTTTTGGGTGTTCTTACCTCTTTTGCAAATTTGACTACTGACGAAGCAATTGGATGTTGGCTGTTGGATTCCGCCGTTGCCACAATAACCAGAAATTTTTCGAGAGGCCAAGCACTTTGGCTGGCAAATACACTTATCCTGGTCACGGAGGGTTTGCCATGAGTGATTGTTCCTGTTTTGTCAAATACCACGGTTTTCACCTTAAATGTAAAGAATGATATCATGGTACATGAGCAATGACAGGGCTGGAGCACGTTTGGTCATTTCAAAAACCTGACGTTTGCATGTATCTTTTGGAATTTTACCCAATGCAAATCTTTTGCTTGAGAGATACATCTGGTCAGGAAAGATACTGTCAGTAGCTTCCAGATTTCATGTGAAATTGCAAAGCGATTTATTTTTTAACTTGGGTCTGTTCACACTTAGATTGTCTGTTGACCGGTTTACCTTGTGTGAAGTTTCCAGTGCCGTCGCACCTTTGATGAGAATTCCGTTTTGCGCTCCTATTCCAGTACCAACAATCACTGCTGTTGGAGTTGCTAAACCCAGAGCGCATGGGCAGGCGATGGCCAGCACAGCAAGAGCGCAGCGAAATGCAAATTGGAGAACTATTTCCATTTGATTACTGGCGTCCAAATTCTAGAAATGATATTTATGCATGATTATTCGAGCCTTTCTATTCAGTGCTTTTGCATCACATGCCTTTCAACTTCCTTACCGGATAGTACTTTTTTAAAGCTGAGCAATCTACATAACCAATGATAATCCACATGGCCAGTGTGCTCACTGAACAGAACAAGACGAATGGAACGAAATATCCAGCAATAGTATCCGCCAATTGCTGAATAGGGGCCTGCAGAGAAGAATATTGCGATGAATATAAAGTTTCTTGCAGAAAATAAAGTGAAAAATGCAGTGGTCGTACTTTGGAGGTTTGTGCCTCTTCGACGAGTTTCACAATCTGAGCCAATGTAGAATGGTTGCCAATTTGTGTTGCTTCGATGATGACGGAACCATGCTGATTTATTGATCCTCCAATGACCGGTGCTCCTTGAATGGAAATGGGCGAATTTGGAGCTCGCCTGTTATACAATGTATGGTGCATGCATGTACATCACCGTGATGTACATGTATCTTGAAAATTGGAAGTATAAATGTGCAGCAGTTGCTAAAAGTTGTATAGACGCCCTTGCTAAGATGCGCAAAGCTATTGCTTTTTTTTAAGTGCAACTGACTTTCGTCCCGCCACCACTACAGCAGATAGATAGAAAATTTGTGAAATTTCGGAAATATGGTAGGCAAGCATTAATCTGACCTGAGCTCGACCGTAACCGTTTGGAATGAAATATTATTTTTAATATTTGGTCATAAGGACCACATTTTGCACATGGTCTCATTCCAAATACAGGATTTAACACCCAAGTTTCGCTCTATGTTGTACACTACAGGAAAATATTTCAATTCCGTGGAATATTACTCGTTATGCTATGTGTATTCAACATTCTATTACTTTGTCAACGATTTCATGATAAATTAAGCTGGAGTCCTATGTTTTTCGGTAGTACCGGTACCTCTAAAATATCGGCCACGACCGTACTTCTTCCCACCCCTTCTTTCTTGTAAACGTTTATAATACCCTGAACCGCAAGCTGACACTGGCACTGAAAGTGATTGCGATAAGCTTGGATTTAGCAAAAGTGCTCAGGCGATCTGAGTGTAGGAGTAGGCAGTTGATCTAAAGCAGATGCTGGTTTTCAAAATGAGGATTTCAAACCTGGCTCCTTCGTGATTGGCATAGATTCTCCAGTTATCATAGATTCGTCAGCACTGGTATGGCCTTGTTTGACCACGCCATCAGCTGGAAACTTTTCGCCTGGAAGTACCTATAAAAAGCATAGCAATGCGAAACCTGTTATTTGTCATTCATAACTGAATAGGACAAATCGGAGCATTCATTCTCACTTTTAAGAAATCTCCTCTTTGAACCAAATGGGCGCTGATCTTTCTTTCTGATAGAACATCCCCAGAGGGTCCCAACTCAACTAGAAGGGCTTCTTTGGCTTGTAACGACATTAGCTTCGATAATGCTTCCGATGTTTTCCCCTAAAAAAATATTTATTTCCCCATTAGTTAGACAGTATAACGAATAACGATGTGATTTTGTGAGGGAATTAATCTGGACGTTTTAGATATTTTACAACCACTGTATACACTAAATCGAGAATTAGTGGAATCATGGCGCTTGTAAATATATTAAAATTGGATTATCTAGTCATTTGGATGTTATCTTCTTAACCATTAATTAGAGATACCAGAAAACGTTCAGCGTAAAACTTGTAGAAGGTCAAATTAATTTAGGAATAGATTTTTTTTAGAATTTGTACCAACTGAATGCAGTTTGTTGTGAAATGAAGCTTGATGTAACTTACTGTTTGTTTTTAGAAACATTCAACTTGTCTATTTTACAGTAAAGGAAAATAAACATACGAAAAATATTGCAATAAAGTTTATGTCGATCAAGACAACAATCACGATAAATTAAGAGTAATAAAATTTGTTCCCTTTTTTGTATGATGTCTAGTTAATTAATCGTTACACGTAGCCTATGAACATTTCAAAACAATCAACATCATATTTTTCCCATACATATATTGCCCATCACGCTTTAATTTTAAATTATTTTAAAATCTACATTTTTTTCTTTTTGTAAGTGCCGATCACTAAATGGTGCTATTTAAATTAAAATGAAGTTTTGAATTAATTCAAAATTAACATCTCGGAAATTTGGAAAATTGGCTTCCTAATTCTTAGTCATTTCGACATTAAAAAAAAGTCGAAATGTTTGCCGAAAGCATTCTTCGAAAAAGTGTCCAGTGAGGATGAACTTGAGGATGCACTTTTACGTGAAAATTTGCATGTAAAATATCAGATATATTATATACAGTAGACTATCTAGAATAGAGGACCCATGCATGAATATGATACATATATCTTAGTATCTCACCTTTGCTACGTTCTCCAACCATCGTCCTAACGATAGGAACACGAAGAGCATGGGTGGGGTGTCAAAAAACGTTACGGGGCTGGTGGATTTGTGCATGCCCACAGCAATCAGGATCACAATCACAGAATATAAATAGGCTATGGTTGTAGTCATCACCACCAAAACGTCCATGTTGGCAATGCCGTGTCGCAAGGATTTGTACGCGTGGACGTAAAAATGTTTTCCACTCCAAAACTAAGATGGAGGAACAGGCATAAATTGATCAGAACTAAAAACAGTTGGTTTCGTTTGTTATCCTATCGACATACCTGAACCGGCGTGCATAAAATGAACAGAAGTAGGTTTTCCAAAGATAGGCCATCCGTAATGTCAGCATTTTCTCTATCCTTCACGAAGAACATAAAGTAGATCATGACGCCGATTGTGGGAAGGCCGAAAATTAGGGAAACAAAAAATGCTGTCCTCCACCTATGGTAATTTTACAGAAAGTCATCAAACTCATTAAAATCCAACCTGTAAGCTTAAACAATGTTTGGAAGAATTCCCTGTATGAAATAATGCCCAATCGATATATTTAAAATCGAATGTTTCCTATCTTTTGTTTATTCAAAACCACTGAAGGGATCATTATTGTAACCGGAATTTGAAGGAATTCTGCTTTTTGAATTAGTTAGATTTATCTCATAGAATTGTTAACACAAAATTGATTTAATGGATTTAACGTTAGTTATGCATCATGCATTTAGTGTCAGGAAATGTCATTTTTGTTGAATTCTGAATGGAGGAATTAGAGGAAATGTCTGAACTATAGGGACGCTGTCATTTTTGCTAACTATCTGTAACACTTCCGGTAACTGAGTGAGGAGAACAGCTTATAGGCACTGTGGCTTAGACTTCATTTGCAACACGTTACTCAATAAGCTATCACGAACAATTACGCACTTTTTTATGTCACTACTGTGACTGAGGTGTTCTGAACGGTTGCCCATGTCTGTAATCAACGATGCATCAAATCCCATGTCCTGGATAAATGCGGAGAAAAGGAAACATTTTATTGCAGCTGTACACTGACATTTTTTACCTGTCAGCTTTTTACATTGAAAACAGTTCCTTACTGTCATTGGACAGCTCTGGAGTTGTGATTGTGCTAACCAATGACATCAACAGTTTCATGTGAAAAGCAACAAGAAAATTATTTACATGTAGGCCTATATGTCCAGAGCCTTCTGATTTCTGAAAAACTTACATTTATAATTTGAATGATATCTCTGGCACCAATAACATCCGGGTCATATTCAACCTTGGCTGCTAACGTTGTTAAAGAGACTGCAATCGTCTTTATGCCCCTCTGCCTCAAAATGAGAGATTCTATGGAATGGACGCAAGACGAGCATGTCATTCCTTCGATCTAAACAGATAATCAGAGGTTTATTGTAAAACGCGACTGGAATTCAGCAATAATATAAGCAGAATTCTTGCATTACCCCTAGATTTAAGGTTTCGTATGCCTCCGTTCCCTCGTATTCCAGCGTGGCCTCGAAGCCCATATCGTTAATTTGGGCAGCAATTTCATGGTCTTGGATTAACGTTTTATCATAATGGACTTCTGCTCTTTGGGTCATCAACGAGACCATCGCCGCATGAATCCCTACAGCAACAATGAGGCAATCGAGCATATTCCGTGATACACACTTTGAAATTTTAAAAGTAGATGGATATTTTTGAGAATACAAAATCTTACGGTACATTTTTTGATGTTCTGACAAACAAAAACGATTCAGGCACTTTGGATAACGGCCATAAGGATGGCATCATTCTTATTTATATTTTTGAGAACAGCATTATCGAAAATTAAATCAACATAAAATAACACCATGTTGCTTTGTTTTGCTTCATCGCCATCCATTGTGCTTGAATGTTTCACGAGTAAATTTCAGAAAAATCTACTCTTTCTCGCCTTATCATTTTCAAGTTTGTAATTACCTTTTGTGTTTAACAATCGACTTTCAATTGTGTTCACGCAAGAGGCGCAAGTCATGCCCATTATGCTGATGGTACATTTAAACTCCAAGGGCTCGAAGGAATCCAATGAAGGCCCGGCATCCTCCATCTTGATCCTGCTTTCTGTTGATGAACATCAAGGTCGTGATAAATACAATGTACTAAAGAACGAACATTTTTAAACGGATATCCAATGCCTCATTAACGTTTCACCAAGTTTTACACCACAGTATGTCTTTCTTAATAAGTTGCTAAGCCCTTTACCTGGAATGTAAGAAAATTCGAAAGCATGTCCTGATACATACGTACACTGTACTTGGAAACTTTTTTTTTATAAAATGTAGAATTATAACGTATCATTCGCATTTTGTCTAATATATTTTAGTACGTTTTTAAAATTTACAATTCTTCGTGAATTTTTTTTAAAAAAATGGAAAAACTTCGAAAATTGTAATCTTTTGAACTATTACCGTCCATGTTTATGTGTATTAATGAATGGAGAGATGTAACACATTTCTAATACTCAGAGGAAAACGGGATGACACAATTTCTACATAGTATAATAGGATTTAGTAACTCCTTGTTAAGTGGAAAAGATGCCTTTTCAGTGTAGCAATTTACGAGTCATTGTGGTTTGTTAACACGGTCACGTTTTCTTGTATCCGTTGCAAAACATGTGTATCAGTACTTTTACGAGCATGTACTGTAAATATTACTGATTCATTTTCGGGTTTCCCCTATTCAGATTAGATTTCCAAGTAATCTCCTTATTATTTGATATTAATAATCGTAGGCCTTTTCCATCTTAACATTTAATTGAACCTAAAGAATCTCAAATACTTTCTTATAACTGTTTTCCCACGTTGTTATTATTGCACATGCTACACGTGGGCTTGAAATTACAGTACATACATGTACTAAGCGTGAACTTTTAGAAAAAAAATAATTGTTTGAAATGATCGAGTCTCTCAATTCTCTCAAAACTGTGAGGATAGACCCAGTAAGTGATTGTGCACGTCTTGAACTGGGAAATATATAGTCAACACTCGCGAGTCTCTCGAATTAAGAATCAAAACCTAGCCTAATTCTAATCTGTTTAGTTCACCAGAAATTCCCCGAAAAAGTGGAAACTTTGTCGCAACTCACCTTAAAATCAGCAACTTGATTCCAGGCGCGATCCGAACACAACCACTATATATGGACACAGTGTCCAAAAATGCGATCCTCACGATCAACTCAACGCAGATGTCGAAATTTGGCTAATGGCCCAGAAGGGTCATGGTCATCGCTACTCGAGAAGGTTCAGAGCACACCGTGGTTCAGAGTGCAACGTACAGAGCCGTCCATGCACTTTTGTCGGCAATCTGAAATCGAGTCCAGCTTACGGAAATGCGAGTGCTGAGCTTTGGAGCAAGCTGCTCTGGTTACATTTTCGGTGGTTTTAATTTGAAGTACAATAACTACTACAGTGATAAGCACGCGGTACCGTTCTAAGCCTCGGCTTATCCGGTGAGTCAACTAACCTTGACATTTCCTCCTTCGTAATTCCCGGTAAATGTCCCCTCCTGAAGCACATCCTTGTGCACCACTTCGCATGAATTTGCATCATTTCTCGAAGCTCTATCTTCACCGCACCCTGCTCTATCGATCCAGACTCTGGTATTTTTTTAATATACGGACTGCACTTCACATTCCTGGCTTCGTAACGATTATTTATTGCCATTTCTTAGTGCTTTACATTTCGTACGTAATCATAAGTGTCTGGCAGGCGTGCGTGATGCAATGCCCAATCGGTCGACTGAAATACCAATGACCGCGAGTACGTGCTAATTGATTTTACGAGCAAATGTGAACCGGGGTTAAGCTAACAGTGGTTGCTAGTGCTCAGGGGTCATGGGTTAGAGTCTATTTAGTTAACCCGGTGGATCCCAGCATCTGTATCTTTGCCTAACCGATGCCGTACAGAGTGAGAGTGTAGGTCAAGATGTATCCTGCAATCTGGAAAATTGGGAAAACGTTAGTATCAAGTATTGATTTGCCAGATTGGCAGCAAACACGCAGGCTTAACGGTCATCTATTAAGATGATGGTGATTTGACGATGTAAAAGGAAAAGTTTATTTTTTCTCGGAAGAAATTAAGCGCCTAAGATTTATGAGAAAAAAGTGTGCTTGACCTCCTTCAACGACTACTATATAACATTTATTGCTGAAAATGGCTGTCCTAAATTCGACCATCCTTCGATTCGTAAAAGTTCCTGTTTCAAGAAAACGCTCCGAAAATGCTTGTATGATAGGAAAATAATGAACTTTACGCAGGGTGGTTTTACCCTTACATGTTCGTAAAAATCTGATTGTAAACTAATGATATTTTCTTGCAAATATTTGTCAATTTGCAGAAAGGTTTTGGTTGAAGATAATTGGTCGCGCATGTTATCAGTTCTTTAGATAAGGGTTTAGATTGAGTTGTTTACCATATAATGCGAGGGGCGATGGTCTGTTCGAACTAGAACATTTTTGTGGCCATCCCACCTTTTCTGAAATTGATATCCACAACCCAAAAGTTTACAAATCGAACCACGTACATTTGAAAAACGAGCATTTCAGAATGATGATTTTGTTCCTTTACGTGGAAAGAATAGAAATAAAATCATTTCATTTGAAAAATAAAAGAGTACGAGAATTTGTTTTCCCTGAAGAAATTGAATATGACGAAAAAGATGTTTGACTTCCTTCAACAATCTAAATTTGACCACAGACAGCCTCACAATCCTCTTCCTTGTTTATTTTTGGTTCAGTTTTCTCCCCCGACTTATTTGTATCTATTACCGGCCTTGAACGCAATTAAAAGTGAGCGGTTTTTATGATTGATTACTGTTTTTCTGTGCAACAAATTATAATTAATTCCTCAGTATTTTGAAATTGCACTTACAGTAAGAATGCATCCGTCTTCTATTTTGTACAAGCCCCAGCCGGTCAGCGACGGAGGAGACATTTGGACATGCTTCACGTACTCCGATATGGTCTTTGCGGTCTGTATACATTTTGACTCAAGTTGTAATTGACTTTGACGTCGTGATTAATTGTTCTCGGAAATTAATACTCACTTCGGCCGAGGGGCAGTCGTTTTCTTCGGTGGGTTGGACTTTTAGCAGGACTTTCAACGATGACGTTACCTTTATGGATACAAATAGAAATTGTGAAATCAGATTATCGTTAATTAAATTAAATTTAATTTAAAGTTCTGAATTATTCCATTGTACATGATTCCATTTGTAATGATTTACACATTTATTGAACCTCTTTTGAAACTGCATTTAAATCAGCTGGCTTTTTATCTGTCCACTAGATTGTAATGGCTGATTAGAATGCCTCAATGGACCTGCTATCTTGCCCCAAATTATTGCAAATAATTGCAAAGCGAGGCTTAAGATTTTTCCTGAAAATACTTCGTTTTTTCTAGGATTAGCTAGATTCGGGATCTAATAATTTGGTTTTCCAGGATTGGATAGAGGATTTGTTAAAATAGATAAGCACGATATTATCAACATCATGTTTCAATTAAACACATCCCTGCCCCAGAAGGGTCACGGCCCTACAGCCTTCTATCTCTCTCTGTTTACCAGGATTGTTATATTAGCAAAAGAGTGACTGAATTAATCGTGCTTATCTATTTGAACAAATCCTCTATCCATCAGGAACTTCCGGTTACTCACAATTTGTTTAAACATTATCACATCATGAAATCATGGAAAATTTGCTTGTCATTTCAGGCTAAGTGTTTAAATTTATAGAATTTTTTTTATTATGACCGATTTTATTATGACCATTTTATTACTTTTTATTACTTTCTATGGCTGTCAGTGCTTTGTCATATACCATAATGTGTGACACAATACTATAGGAATGAATTTTTAAAAGCAATTGACAAGTAATTAGGGAAATAGGATATAAGATTTCAATTGTTTACTTTCCTCATAGCTGCGGATGGCCTTTATGGAACACATACAAATGTCGAATTATTACGAGCATGTTTAAATTTTTTATTTTTCAAAAATGCTTGGCGAAACAACTATTTTCTGGATCTCCATGTAACAGTACTCCTCCCCAACAAGACCGTGTCTACCTGATAATTGACTTTTCCAGCGCACATCGTCCTTATTACGAATGTGGCGGCGTAAATCAGACAGGGGAGGAACAATGAAAATATCTGGCATGAATCCGGCTTCTTAAAATCCATTCCCCTCAGAGTAAGGATGACGATGAGCATTTCCGAAGCACTAAGAGCGAAATTGATCTCTTTGATCGCATGGTCTGTCAGGGTGACCAAGGCACAAACTTCCTTGTGCAATTTTATGTAGTTTTTCACGTTTTCCTCAGCTTCCCAGTTGCGATGTACGACTGTCGCCCACTTCGATGCCGTTTGCTTCACCTTGAAATTGTCTTTAGGAAAGCTCTTCTGTATGGATCGAAGAACCGAGGCCAAAATCAGATAGATTGCAATTATCAGGGATACGTTGTGGCACAGACGGTTCAAGCCGAGGAACATCCACACTGCGAAGGTGGCAGTGACGCAAAGCTGGATCCTCTGCATGCAGTAATCCAACTCCATATCCGAAGACGGACAAACCGAGATGACGCCCTTTTGGAATTGACTGAAGTATCTCACCATGGAATTGTTTTGAGACTGAGACGAATCGAGTAAAATCGGACTATACCCATAAAAGACTGCCGCGCCTATGAAACTGCATGCGTACGGCACAATCGCGGTGATCCAGCAAAATAGTTGAACATTTTTTATCTGCCTAGTTTGGTATTTCTCCACTAAATGGTCAAACCGTTTCAAGGTGGTGAAAAGCCGCTGCATCATCTTAGCTTTGATGCTACCAATAATTATGAGGAACATCGCGATGGTGCTGATAGCGCAAAACATGATGGAAAAGCAGAGAGCAACCGGATCGGACGTGGAAAGACTGACCGATTTCAGGAACAGGTACATCACTGTTACCATTATGGTCAAGGTACTAAGGGAGCCCAGCTTGCCCATCCAGAATCTCCATTTCGGAACTTTAGCTTCTGGATGTCTGGTCAGGTCGGTGCCACAAGCCATCCGAATAATGACCAGAAGAGGATTCAGCGCCGTAGTTATCAAACTCCGGTCGCCGTGATCGGTGTTGGCAGTGCCAACGGTGTTTTGGGATGTCTCAGACTGCATCTCGAGAGGGAAAATACAGGATCTTGGGAATATTCGTTCAATTCGAAATGAAAGGTTTTTTGAAGATGTTCCCCTAGATGTACAAATACTTTGTTAAATTATAATGCCTGAATATGGCAAGCGGAAAAAACTTAGTACAAAGTCTTGTTTCGCTGTGACGCTTCCGATTGTATTAATGATATTAAAATATTGCTGATCTCACTTTTTGATGGCTGGGCAGCAATTAAACGAAATTATTTCGCTCAAATATTTGGTTAAGAAGACTGCGTTTAAAGCGATTGATTGACATATTGTACATGTAGATGTACACTTCGGAAAATCCATTTAATCAACCCAAGTCAATCAATGACAGTTTATTTGTATTACCTTGAACAAAAACTTTTACATTAAAAAGTATTAGCATTCATTCCACATCGATATACAAGTAAGAACAATCTGTTATTAACAGATGAATTTTGGTCATTTTTCGAACCAGGGAAACATTTGGTGGTAGCCACCACAAGATTAAGCATGATTTAGTTACTGTATAGCGACAGTGCAATAGGTATGGTAAAAATGCCCGAGTGGCAAATACACTCGGTACATTTTTTTTGTGATATTGAACTAGATCAGAATTCATCAGTTGAAATACGATGAACTACTTAAGATTGGGTCTACCTTGTAATTTACTTTTCCAGCACAGATCGTCCTTATTACGAATGTGGACGAGTACATCAGGCAGGGGAGGACCAATGACAATATTTGGCTTTGCTCCGGTTTCTTGAAATCCATTCCTCTCAAAGTTAGGATGATAAAGAGCATTTCTGTGGCACTAAGGACGAAGTTGATCTCTTTGAGTGCATGGTCTGCCGTGGTGATCGTGGCACATACCCTCTTGTGCAGCTTTATGTAATTTTTCACGTTATCTTCTGCTTCCCAGTTGCGGTGCACGGCCGTCACCCACTTCGCTGCTGATTGCTCAACCCTGAAATTGTTTTTGGGAAAGCTCTTTTGTACAGCGTGAAGAACCGAAGTCAAAACCATATTAATGGCGATTACCAGAGCTTGATTGTTACACATGGCGCAAAACGCGATGAGCCACCACAAACCGAAGGAGAAGGCGAAGCGCAGCTCGTTCATCCGCTTGCAGTGAACCAATTCCTTGTCTGACAACGGACAAACCGAAATGGCGCCATCGCGAAACTGGCTGAAGAACCTCACCATGGAAGCGTTAGTCGGAGACGAATCAAGTATAGTCGGGCTGTATGCGTAAGCGACAACCATGACCATAAAACTTACAGCGTACGGCCCAACCGCAGTGATCCAGCAAAATATGCGCAAATTTTTCATCTGCCTCGGCTGATATTTCTCCACCAAATAATCAAACTCTTTCAGGGCGCTGAAAAGCTGCTGCATCTTCTTCTCTTTGATGTTGCCAAAAAAGATGAGGAACATCGAAAGGGTGCCGGTAGCGCAAAACATGATGGAAAAGCAGAGGGCAACTGGATCAGACGTGGATGTGGTGACCGAAATTAGAAACACATACATTAATGAAGCAATTATGGCTACGGTGCTGAGGGAAATTAGCTTTCCGATCCAAAATTTCCATCTTGGGACGATAGTCTCTGGATTCTTTGTAAGATCGAAGCCATAAGCCATTCTAAAAACCTTCAATAGAGGATGCAGTGTCGTTGCTATGCAAGTTCTGTTTTGCTCAGTGTTGGTAATGACGACAGGGTCTTCGGGTTTCCAAATTAGCATCTTGAAAGGCAAAGACTCAGCTTTCTTAACAGATGGGTTTTGTCTTTCTGTCCGAAGTAAACGAGGTTCTTGGATATATTATTGAATTTGCTGAAATACGCAATTTGGCCGAAAACGCAAAATATAGCAAAGTTTGCTCATTTTGCTGTTTTCATATAAATTAACGATATTAAAATGTATTGCTGGATCTTACTTGTCAATAGCTGGATGGCAATTTTGATAAAGTATTGTGTTCAAATATTTGATAGACAAGTCTGCGTTGAAAGCGATTGTTTGATCTGTATGTATGTAAACTTATGAAAATGATATGTCGTAATAAACGGTAGTCAATCAATGAAAGTGTCATTGAAGTAATGCATTTTCATTCAAAAGAGCGTGTTTTCAAAATTCATGCGACAGCAAAATAATTTTTGAAGAAAAAATTAACAATGGTTGCCGTGCAACAGCTTCATCTTTGGGTTTTCTAAATATTCTAACGCTGCGAATTACTGTATTTTAAGGTTTTGCATCAAGGTATTGTTGATTGCTAGTGTTCAAGTTGTTAATGATCTACACACAAAGTTTAATACATTGACGCAGTCTTGTGCCTCAATTCTCTCAAACATATAATGAGTTGCGTTCGTCCGCAAATTATTTACAAACGGTTCACCATGTATTTTTGCATATTCTGCAAACTTGCATAGTTTCTTTTACTTTCAAAAAACACTGTGTATCAAAATTTTAAGAGACTAGCAAATATTCACTCCATAAAGCTGAATTTTAAAAGAAAACATATTAACAAAATATACTCTTGTTGAATTGAATCATTTTTATTATTTTGTTGTTGAAAAATTCAACTATAATTTTACCAGGGTCGAAGTGCACGAGTTGTTGTGTGTTTAAGTGACATCCAAATATGGGGGGGGGAGTTAAAAATGTCCGGAAATGTCTGAGATGTTGAAAATGTTTGGAAATATCAGGGATGTTAAATGTTTAAAATGTCTGGAAAAGTCAGGAAATTTGCAAATGTCTAGAAAAGCCAGGAAAGTTGCAAATGTCTGGAGATGATTGGAAAGTATAGAAACCCAAAATTCTTAAATAAACATCCGTAATAACATTTAAATATTTTTTTATTTAATTCTCAATTTTTATCGTGTTATAAATAGTAAAATCTTCAAAAATAAAATTTGGAAAGCAGCACAGCACAACGCTGTTGTTCGTAGAGATTGCCATCGTTCAGGGGCAGTTGCATCAAATTGTGAAAGCCCAAGTGCATTAGACTTTCGGTTGGTACAAAGGCTTCTGCACCTTGATTTCTTTAAAATTCTTGACCCACCTTTGTAAAACCACAAACATGTTACAACTGACCCAGCATCAGCGTCATACCACGCTGTCATCAGATGCCGTTTTAATTTAATTTTTTGCTTTTCAAATCGATAAAAATGAGACAACAAATATTTCCATGTTATCACACATTGTTCTTTAAGCAGTCTGATTTTCTGCTGCATTTGTTTGTTGGTAACTTGAGTTTCAAGCAGAATTTAATGAAAGTTTTTTTTTTTTTGGTTTTTTCAAAAAAAATAATCCCTGAATCGCCCTCTTGTGTGTTGCTGTCTTCATAGCTAAACCCATTGATTGGTTTATTCAATTTACTTTTACAGACCTACCTGGTAATTTACTTTCGCCGCACAGGTTGTCCTCGCGAGAAACAGGAAGATGTAGATGAGGCACGGGGGTGCAAGTGCCAGCAACTGACTTCGTTGTGGATCCACTAAATTCATGCCTCTCAACGCCAGAATGATGATCAACATTTCACAGGCGCTCAATGCAAAGTCCATTTCCTTGCCGGCTTCATCGGTGAGTTTGACCAGAACGCACAGCGCTTTATGCAGGCGGATGTAGGTTTTGACATTTTCTTCAGCTTTGTGATTCAGTTGGTTGGTGTGTTCCTTCAAACTGGCAATGCTGCTACCTATAAAGAAGTGAGATTTAAACGCTTTTTTTTAAATCGAGTACTTTCAACATTAGCCACCCATGCTGGATGTCGCGAAAACAATGCGCAGAAAATATTGGGTAGACGCACGTACATGTAATTTAAAAATCGTCGCAGAATGTCTTCAGACAATTGGGCCAGATTTGGGGCATTGCACCACTTGACATAGTCATTATGCAAAGTATTAATTCATGTCAAAATAAAATCATGCTCGTTTGCCAGTTTCCTAAAACGAGAACCTACCCATTCTTGCAGAAACGTTTTTCCCGTTGCTTTTGAAATTGTCGTCCGGAAAGGTTTGTTGCAAACACCGAAACAAGCCAGCCAACAAACGATGGAGGCACAGCCCCAGCTGGATGCAATGGGCCACAGGGCCGAGTGCGATAAGAAACCAGCACAAGAATACCACCAATATTATTAAAGGCAACAAATCTGTACAAGTATCCAAATCGTAGGGACCAATCTGTTGGCAGAGGGCGGCGAGGTTTGATAACATGGAGTCAACATAATTGGCGAAAGAATTTTCATTTTCAGAGTCATCCTTGTAAAGTTTCATGCTCACGACAAAATACATGAGGACTGGGCCATAAATGCAAGTCAGGTATGGAGCAATGGCATTCAGGTAGCACGAGATTCGCATTCCTTTAAGGAGTTGCGGTTCGAATTGCACTATAAGGTCACTATGGTCGTTTATCTTGGTTATAAGATGATTCAGGCGAGACCCTTTGACGTTGAGGCAGAGGATCATAAACAATCCCATAAGTGATGTCGTTAGGAATAAAATCGAGAAGCAAAGGGAAACCTTGTCTTTAGTTGAAAACAAGCCTACGTAGAGAATATAAGCAATCATTGTTGTTCCCGTTGCCAGAAAAACTCCCGTCTTTGATTTGTTGAAAATTTTCTTGCATAGGGTGGGAGTTTTTTGGGAATTTCCTCGCAACTCTATTCCATAAAGTAATCGAATTATGAAAGTTAGTGCCTGCATGGAGTGTAGCACGCTGTTTGTAGGATCTTTAAGGCTCTGGACTTGAGTCAGCTTCATTTTGCTTAGCTGGAATCTTTGGATAAGAAATTGCTAAACTTTGAAGAATTCAGTAAAATTCCAAGCTTGTTAATCCTGGTGCCTATCTTTCTTGAACCAAAAAATGCAATGGCGATTTTAGCCATTTTGTCAATTTATCGATTCAGTTGATCTCATTGCAAATTATCTTTCGTTTTGTTTATTATTGACTGGTAAAACATAGGCCATAAGTCATTTATTTTGTTATCTTGTTTGTATTGCTTAAACAATGCGTCCATAAATTTGACCTTCTGTGCACGTTTGATGAAGTATGCTCATGAAAAATGCGTCCATAAATTATACCTCTTGTGATACGTTTTATTAAATTACATTACAAAACTAAATGTAAAAGCATTAAAACTATGCTTTTTAAAACAGATTTTGACTAGTGTTTCAAAACGAATGATTAAATTAGTATGCTATTTATGATAACATACGAATTTAAGGCATCATTAAATGCTATCTAAATTAAAATGATATATTGATCAGATAGACCATGCAGGCGATATGTTTTAAAAAACATGTTGTTATGGTTGTACATATACTGTATACCGGGTATACAGCACTTGTAACCTCGTTATACTAGAAATACTAAAAATAATAATTCTGTATGTACCCTCGTTAACTCTTTTTATATCTTCGAAATATATTTTCCCTCTCGAAGTACGATTGATCTTCATGTGTCTCGTCATATTCATTTTTATAAAATGTATAATAATTTTGTTAATTTTCTAAAAAAATCTTAAACGAAATCATTGAGCCACCAATGGTTCAAGCTACGAATATCATCGTTAAGCCATTTTGCTTTCAAACGTAATTATCTACAGTATTTATTTAATAGTTTTCATCTCGATAAAAAAAGTACAAAATAAATATATTTCTAATATCAGGAATGTTTCAGTAACCATTTTAATGTTTCAGCTGACGTTGTGTTGAATTTGGCACAGAATTTAATGCTCATTTTTTGCTTCAAAAATCTACCACTGGATGTTACATAGACGGGCTGAGCTTGACAAGACATGCTATTCGCCATTTTGTACGCTTAATCCGCATAGAAAAGCTTCAGTTTGCAAAACCTAGCAATGAGCAGCCAAATTAAAAATGGTTCTTCCGCTTTAAATCAATTCCAGGAATTATTGGACAGAGTAATTTCAGAATCTTTACAGAATTTCGTGAAAACTGTGGACATGATTCGGTGCACTGCACCACTTGACACAGTCATTGTGCTAATTATTGATTCATGCTAAAATAAACGTTTTCAAAAACAAGAACCTACCCTTTCTTGCAGAAACTTCTTTCACGTTGATTTTGAAATTATCTTCAGGGAAAGATTGTTGCAAACAGCGAAACATGCCGGCCAACAGTCGATTGGTGGACATGCCCAGTTGCATGCAATGGGCTAGAGGGCCGAGTGCGAGAAGGAGCCATCCGAATAATAAAACCGACATAACCAAGGGCCTTACAATTGTACAAGTTTCCACATCGTAAGGTCCAAGCTGCTGGCAGAGATCGAGAATATTTGCTAAAATAGTGGTTATGTAATCGGCGAAGAAGTTATCATTTCCAGAGTCATTCTTTAATAGTTCCAACCTCACGATGAAATATGCCATGATTGGGCCAATAATGCTAACCACGTATGCTGAGATGACATTTATGTTGGAGAACATTCGAATTTTCTTCAGGAGGCTTGGATCGAATCGCTCAATAAGGTCACTTTGTTCGCTTATCTTGGTCAGAAGATGATTCAGTCGGGTCTCTTTGAGGTTAAGGCAGAAGATCAGAAACAGTCCCATGACTGATGTCGTTAGGAATATTATCGAGAAGCAGATTGATACCTTATCTTTAGTTGAAAGCATGCCTAATTTTAGAAGTAAAGCTATCATCGCAATTCCCATTGTGAGATAAATTGCAGACTTTGATTTGTTCCAGATTTTCTTGCAAAGGGAAAGGTTTTTTGTGGAGTTGGATGTCAAGTCTACTCCGTAAAGTAAGTGGAATATGAAAGTAATTGGCTGCATGGAATGCAACACGCCGTTAATAGGTTCGGTTAGGCTCTTGACTTGAGTCAGCTTCATTCTTATTCTTTAGAAATGCAGAAAAACAATTGCTAAACTTTGAAGAATTTGATAAAACCACAGGCGTCTTAACTTCGACGCCTATTTTCATTGAAATAAAAGCATATAATGGCGACTTTAGCCATTCCGTCAATTTATCGATTTTGTTGATCTCGATGAAAATTATAATATCATTCGTTTGTATAATATTGACTGGCAAAACATGCCATAAGTCATTTATTTTGCAAGCTTGTTTGCATTGCTAAAATAATGCACGTAGACGTTTTACTTTCTGAGCTAGATGGAATTAAAAACGCAAATTATTATTTTAGTCAAAATGATGCTTGTCAAAACAGAGAATAAATAACCAGTGTTTATCTGATTATAAACACCGTTAAACTGATAGACTACACGAGCAATTATTTAAAATACATGATGTTATAATTATTCAGCTTGAGGTATATTTCAAGTGACATTGAGTATGCCAGGAGCATATTGCACGTCACGTTCTCGGTTTACGCATTCTGAAATATTAATCGACCGTTAAAGATTGTGCGAAATATATATTTAGAAGGGTGAAGCGAGACTTAAAATTAGTGTAATGTATGCATTTTCGACATTTAATTATTAATCGCAAATGTACAGTTGGCATTATTGGTATCATGAAAGTATGCATGAATGCTTTGCAGGAATGCTCTCTGCAATTTCCACGGACAGTTCCTGCACATGTATTAGGCTTCTGTGTATCATGTCACATCAGTTTACCTGCCTTTAAATCTAGAAGTCTCGTTTTTATACGTTTTTACGGAATCAGTTTGTCATTACGCCTCGAAGGAGCCCAAAATCAAGTCATTCGGAAAAAAATATCTTTGCATACTGGTCGGAAAAAATATTGTCCAGAGTTACATGTCAGTTATAACTTTGTGATTGTTCAATCCCTGATAAAACAAATGCTCTTTTTAGGCAGGAAATTATGCAGTTTAATTATATATGTATAATATAATCCAAATTTTGACTGCGCCCATGGTTGATGATGATGATATTATGACTTATCAAAATACCCTCCCATTATATCTCGTGTGCCCATCTTAATGCCATCCGAAAAAATTCTCCTTAGCCTAAAAAGTAACCTACCTTTAGTTGCAGAAACCAATTGTTTGCTACTTTTGAAATTGTCCTGAGGGAAGGTTTGCTGTAGACATCGAAACGTGCTGGCCAAAAGTTGTTTGATGGACAAACCCAACTGGATGCCATGAACTAAAGGACAGATTGCGACGAGCCACCAAATGAGGAATAATAATGTCAGTGTCAAAGACGCCCACGTGTGGCAGTCCCCCTTAAAGACGACTTGGGTGTGAAGTTGACAAAATGTGATACATTTGGCCATAATATTAGAAACTGTTTGACTCATGGATTCTTCAGATCCTGTTTCAATATACAGTTCCATGGATAAGACGATGTATATCATTGGTACTCCAAAAATGCAGGTCAGGTATGGCAAAGTGACGTTCAGGTAAGAAAATTTACGAATTTTTTTGAACTGATGTGGTTCGTATTGCATGATAAGATCGCCTTGCTCGTTTATCTTGGTTAACAGATGTTTAATCCGTGTCTGCTTGATGTTGGTGCACATGTTCAGAAAGATTCCCACCAGTGTTGAAGCTAAGCATATTACAGCGAAACAAAGGGAAACCTTCTGCGAGGACGAAAATGTTTGCACTAATGAGATCAGTACAATTTCAAACGCTGCAATTAAATGGAAAACACCAAACTTGAATTTGTTTGCTACATTTTGGCAAAATGATGGCTTTTTTTGGGAGTTTCCATACAAGTCTATTCCGTATAAGAAACGATAAATGAAGATCAGCGGTTGCATTGAATTGAAAACATGAGTGGCAGGATTACTAAAGCCGTTGATTTTTGTTTGTTTCATTTCTTTAAAGTTATAAAAACTGTTCTGTGTATTTCTCGTAATACCTCGATGATCGTCTACGTTCGAAGCTGTATTTTACATAAACCCAATAGCTCTCAACTTTGTATCAAGTCAGATTAATTTGACATCGAAATGATGTATTTTGACGTTATATATATTGCTTTAATATTGTGAGAAGTCGATTACTTTTGCAACCTGCTTGCATTACAATTTTCAAACATCGCGTCTTATAAACAAGAAAATGTAATACAGCATGGGGAGACATTGGGTTAAATTGACTATCGGAACGACATACTCTATGATAGCTTGTCAATTCCTGTAGTTTTTAAACTGCATTAACTTCAGTCATGGACCACGCAAATAATGTTTTTGAATTAATTACGTGGGCATGAAATAAGTACGCCATAGAGGGCCACCTACGGACTAATTTAATACTTTCTTATTTCCAAATTATCAAAGAATTTTACATGAATTTCTTAAACTTAATTATAGCCCTTGTATATTTTTTGTTTGTGAATTATGGTTCAAGATTTGCTTTCTTCTATACGATTCGTCAGCCTTTCTTTATTCATTTTTATAAAAGGGACACTACAATAAAAACTACTAATAAAAAATAAATCTTGAAGTTTTAAATTATTTTTTTTTTATAAAAAGGAATCAAGCAAGGCAGACGAATCATGCTATAAGTGGGAAATAAATTTTCGAGGTTTCAATTTCCCCTAAACGAAGATAGCATTTAAAAACGTTAGAGTTTTTGGTATAGAGGTCAAGGATCGGTTTAATGTGTCACTGATTTTAGGGTAATTGCATATTTTATGACTCCTAAAAGAAGCCCTATACATTTTTTGCTTAATGGCAGACTCGCGTGACCACTTATCGTGAATGGCTCGATTATTTCGATTTTTTTTTCTGATCTTAAAATTTGATCCGAATTTTAATTCTCAGTGAAAAACTAGGATTTTTTTATATTTGTAAAAGATCGCGTAAAAATGCAAAGTTCAAAAGCAGTTTCACACAGAATATAATGTATATCCGAAAATTTTATTAATGTTTATTGATATAAAAACGAAATCAAATGTTTTCACATTGTATACTAATTGATTCAATACTTTGAAAAGTTTGTGCAAGTTGCCAACGACAAATTAGTTTCGAATAACCCGCGCAAACAACAACATGTATTAACAAAAAGAAAATACTAGATTAATTTTGAGAAACAGTTTGAAATTGGTAGTCTATTAAGATGTGAGTTAAACATTGAAATCATTATTAAACATATTGGACTTGGTGGTATACTGTATGTTTAGGAAGAATTTAAACGCTTCAGCTGAATTTCGATATGAATGGAAATGATGCTTGAGAATAGAAGTACATTTCTTAGTTGGTTTGTTTGATTTCCTAAAATATTGCGTGTGAAACATATTTTGGACATGTTCGAGTTATTATTAAAAAAATGTCACTCAGCTGCAATAAATAAAAGAAGAAGATATCACGGGTAGATAATATATCAATTATTTGAGCGTATATTTTCAAGAAATATTTGAAGCAGATTGTTTGGAAAAATGTATGATGCTGAAATTGATCATTCATTTTGTAAAATCTATTACATAACGATAGTTGCAAAAACCTTGAGTGTTTATCTCGTTATGATTTTAATATCTTTAAAAATGATATCGTGGAAATTATAGCTGTTAGAGATATTTCATATTGTCAGTAAACACACTATAGTAACACTAATATGCTTGCAAACGTTTTGAGTTCCGATCAGAGATTCTAGTTTCTACAATCAAATTGATTGCGATCAACCTTGCAGGTTAGATATAGGCCTACGGTATGTCGACGTAAATTTTTACAAAGTTAGAAATAAATAAAATGATAATAAAATGATTCATAAACTCAAAACAAAACCGATGCTCGTGGGAGTTATCTTTATTACAATTTGTATGCAGTATGTGTATACATGTACATACAATATATTAGAAATTACCCCAAATTCTATGTATATATTATGGGTCATTTTTATTTTATTAAAAATAGGATGAAATATTTTAAGAAAATGTGCGATTTTACTAAGAGAATTAAGCAAGGCAATGAGTTCTTTCCCCAAATTAACGATAATTTTTGGGCAAAATTATTATTCACATTACGTGTGTATTCAATTTTCGTTTTCAAGATTCAACATTCCAAAAGTCAAATAAAAAATAAGTTCAACTTTTTTTTATGGAAAAATAAGCCACGGAATGTTGCTTGAGCACATACATGTATCTTAGAAGTTTTGATTTTTACCCAACACGAAGATGGGCATGACGCTAGTATTAATTTATGTTTTCCAAAACATCAATTTTATTGTGAATTTTAAGTTTGCAGAACTTAAACGGGAACTCACCTTTTGCAGCCGTCCGTGTATAACTGGTTTTGAAATTATCATCAAGGAAGGTTCGCTGCAGACATCGAAACATGGAAGCCAACAGCTGACGGATGGACAAACTCAGGTGCATGGAATGGGCCAAATTAAGGTAAGATGGCGATGAACCACCACATGAAGAGACACACTGAAAGTGACAACGGCGTCGATTTTTGGCATTCCTTTGAATCTTTTTGGTTGTACTGCTGACAGACGGTTGTAGCACGTGTCACGATGTTGGTGATGGCTTTCTTCACAGAATCTTGAGATCCAGAATCAACGGCATCAGGGTGATAAGAATGCAAACTATGTAAGGCAGTGTGGCATTCATGTAGGACAAGATGCGAATTCATTTATTAGTTGGTGCGGCTCGTGCTGCTTGATAAGTTCACTGTGCTGGTCCATCATGGCTAACAAATGCTTAAATCGTGTCTGTTTGATGTTGGTGCAAACGTTCACAAAGATTCCGACCAGCGATGTTGTGAGGAACATAATCGCGAAACATAGGGAAACCTGTTCAGAAGTCGAGAATGTGTGCACTAATAAGATCGATGCAATTTCAAACGCTGCAATTAAAAGAAAAACTCCAAACTTGAATTTGTTTGCTATATTTTGGCAAAATGAAGGGGTTACATCTGATTCCCAGGATAGGTTTATTCCATAGAACCTCCGAAAAATAAAAATAAGTGGTCGCATGGAATGCAACACACAATCATCATTCTCAAATCCTTCGAGTTGAAAATTGCTGTTCAACTTCCAAAAATGTAAAACAAATTCGTATTCTCGACGAACGACATTTAATGGAACTTGTAAATGTTCCACCTACAAAAATCGCTTTTGATTGATTGATTTGGAGAACGAGTTGATATGTTTTCACATCATGACTATTCGGAGCAGTAAGTTTCTTATAGCAACCTGTTTGCATAATCAAATTTTATAGTTTTAAATAACGCTATAGAAAAAATCTTAATTTTATAAGCTTATCAATCTAGTTATTTTATCAACAGCGCAAATTTTTACTATCAAGAAACAAATATTGTATCGCTTTAACAGTTTGACATAGGAAATGTCGCTTGTCAAAATAATAGATGATGGCATATATAACACACGGTATATGTTATCTTACGTAAACAAAAACTACAGTTGATTCTTTTTTATCAATAAACGAAAGCATTTGATAAACAACATACATTACTGTTGAAGTAATTACATTAAAAAATATGCTTAATTTAATGCAACATGAAAGTACTTGTGCAGTCATCATATCGATCATTAGTTTTGACGGGTAGTATTTTTCAAACGCAATGACAAATAAACTATGAAATTGATACAAACATAGAAAAACACCAAGTTTGCTACGAAAGTATTGATAAAAATACTAAACTATCCAAAAAGTATGCAAAGTTAAATCACCTCGATCGTTCTGCTCGGAAGGTATAACTTCTCGTTGAAACTCCAAATTTAAAGACAGTAATGTTAAAAAACGTCACTATTTTGTTAATAGTTCTGACTTAATGAAGAAAACGAAATCAGGTCGCTTCTTTGGCGGATTTCGATCCTATAAAAGTGTCGCAAACAGCAAAAAAAGATATTTTTATCCATGTTAATTATGAGGTAGAAAGTTCCGCTGAACCGAAATGTAGCATCCATAGCGGGTTTCGAACCCAAGTATCTGTCATAAACAACAACAAAATGTTTGAAGTAATTTCGGGCATATTTCCACGAGCATAATTATTACATTGTGCAAAAAAACTTTTATTTTTGGTTTTGAATGTAGAAAAGTCTTTTTCTTCAAATTTTAATATCAAATGTGCTCAAGTGGATTTCGAATCAAGAAATCTGTCCCAAACCAGAAAAGTTTTATTTCGGATAATGGATTCTTGTTCTTTGTACATGTATGTCTCAAGGGTTTCGAAATAAAAATTTAGTTGAGATACATTATATTGAGTCTGACAATTAACTTAATTATTTTGACTAAGCCAGAAAGATGTTTTCGAGCTCATTTTCACGAGTGATTATTAGCCTACTTGCGCACTTTTTGAATATATAAAATCCCGTATCATCGAATGTTAATATCAAATGTTGCTTTTCCGGCGAGAGAATAGTTTAAATCGGTGGCCGATTATCCGGTGCCAACCTTGATCGGATCGAATCGGATTGTGGAAAACCATGAAAACCACAATCGAGGCACAGTAATCGAGGATAGCCGAGCCGAAAATCGAACCCGGGTCTGCCGAATGTGAGACGAGAACGCTCCGGAATAGCTAGGTTTCAAAATGCTGCGTGAAGATGGCGCCAAGAGTCGCGTGCCTGAAATAGCGTCATTGTGTTGATGCGCGATAAAAATCCGAAATGAATCACAGTACTAGTGAACTGGCATCGTGAAAGCGTGTTTTGTTTTTCCCCGTAGTAACCGTGGCATGTTTTTTTGAGGAATCTGACAATGTTCGGAGATCAGTTTTCAACGTTTCAAATCGCTTAAAAAGTGCGCTCGTTCAAGCAGAAATAAAAGATGAGGGATGCGGAGAAAATGAGGCGCAAAACACAATCTGGAAGCAGAGAAGAGGAACAATCGAAAGGTCCCGAACAGTCCTCATATTCGGAGGATATGGCTACCTTGGAGAAATTATTACCTGGTTTAATCGTCACCCAGAACCAGAAAGAAAGATTCCTGCTCAAGCACATCGAAAGCCTGCAGTTGGAATTAAACAGAAGAAGCCTGGCCTTCCAGCAAACTTTGACGCATTTTCAAAGACGCCTTCAGCAGTTGAGTTCCAAAAAACAGGTAGGCCTAATTCCATATACACCGCTATATGCTATATTTTGTGTTTATCGAGTAATATCTGTAATTATTCAGAAATCATATTCTCCAACATTTCCGAAATGATAACAGGGGTGAACGACCCAGAGCGCATATAGCGCTTTTCTATCCCTCTGCTGTTGTACTGTATGGCCCTAGGGTTTGTCTGGTTTTGTTTGTTTACATGTACATTTATGGAATAGCTAAAAACTGTCCCGTTGAAAAATGCAGCCGTCGGATTATTCGTGCAACAAGCTGTTTAACAGCCAGCCAGCTGCTTGAAAAAAGGCAAAAAAGCAGCTTTTTGCTTATTTAATCGTACGCAATCTGAAACTGCAGGATTTGTCATAATTAACAGTTAATGAAAACAGAAATCCTCAGTCAGAAGGATAACGAGCAAAGGTTCAGATAACAACTGCAAATAGGAGGTCAACATTCTTTCCTCTCCCGACATTCGCTGTCTTGTACCATCTTCCTTTATATGGGGACAGCAAGTTTGACTATTACTCGTGCCAAGTTGGTTGTTGCTGTCATGTAGATCGAGTAATTTGTCTGCTTTTTCAATTTGTAGCAATTTGAAGGGTAAAGTTCAAGGCAGTAAACTGTCTTCCTGTAACAGAAAAAAAAGATGTTCTTATAAACATTTGATGAAACAGCGTTGTTGCTGTCATAGGAATCTACATGTATATAGTAAATGACCTGCTTTTACCATGGGGCAATTTGAAGAGAGCTTGAAGACAGTTGTCTACATATAAATAATGTACAGACTGAGCCTAATTATTACAGAGGAACCAGTCGATACTTAGTGACTGGTGGTTTAAATATTTGGTGTAAACTATTGTAGCGACCACGTGGCGACCCGGAAAACGTCGCCAGTGCGTTTGTTACGATCCCCTATGCGTCATCTGCATAGGGG